>CM074290.1:14211686-14379186 GCA_037194245.1 Opsariichthys bidens | reverse complement strand
TTCATGCAAGTTTATAATAATCAAAAACAACTGCAATTTTCCAATCTGCATATTAAAACTGGGACTAATTCTTGACTCTTTAAACAAAAAAGCAGAACGCAAACAGAAGACTTCTATAAAGCAGAAGAGTTATATATGCCAGTTTAATTGTGCTTTCGTGTTTTGCCTTTCGTTTTTAAGGAAACAGAGCAGGCATGAAGATTGATTTTTAAAAAAATGTGTTCCACAGAAAACAACAACAAAAAATAATAAATAATAATAACAGCACATGTGATTATACACGTGCAAAACCATTCATAAACCACAAAACCATTAAAACCACCACATGTTCCATCAGTGCGCTGGTTTACAATGGTAATCGTTGGATGTGGATTGCACACTTGAGGGAATCAGAGCATTTGCATAAAATCTGTGGATGCTGACGAGGACACACACTAACGCTGCATCTGTAAATCCGTTCATGTCATCCTCTCATCACCAGCTCTCAAACAAGGGCTGCTCGATCACACAGATTGATGACTTTCCCAGCACGATCGATACCGAGCCTACAATGAACCACTGCGCAAAGAAAACCAGTAGATACATGCACGAAACCATCTATGTAGGCAGCTTACTAGGGTTTTGAGACAACATCAGATGATGATGCACTTTTATAGCTTTAAATGTCTCACCTCCAGGTGGGCACATGGGCCTCATAGTCCCAATATTCCCTGCTCTTCAAAGTGTTGACATCGGCATACACCCGAGATTTACTACCGGCCACTGGGCCGGGCATGGCGTGCGACGGGGCTCAGGGTGTAGGAGAAATCTGATCGCCAAATCCAATCCAAAACACAAACACACACACAAACACACACGGAGGACTACTGATCAGATGAAGACCAGCCCGGGGGGTCTGATGGTATCCGGTTCGGGCGTGTAATATCTGATACCAGCGGCGCGAAAGGTGGAGCGCGGTGGCCGCTGAGAAGCACTCGTTCCCCGGCTTTTCAGCGGTGTTTAGACCGCCTGGAGATCCTGAATAGCCTGTGAAATGCTCTGGAAGTGCTAATATCGCGAGTCTAGAAGGTCTATTTTGGATCTGTATGAGTGAAGTTTTGTGAAAAGTTATTTGGCTTAAAAATAGACTCTGAGTCTTAGGCGGGGGGGTTTGTTTAAATCTAATTATTGTGGGTTAAACCCCCCCACCACCCCAAAGGGGCCTCAAATCCCTAGATCCAAAGCATAAAGATCCAAGAAGAAAAGCCAGGATGTGTGTTCTCTCAGTCTTCAATCTGTAGCAATGGATGTTGGAAAATACAGTCCACCGTAACTGAGTAGAATATATCTAATCAGTTCATTAGCTTCAGGATATTGACTGGTTAGAAAAAGAGGGAGAGAGAGAGAGAGAGAGAGGCGGTGGACTACAGATCGATGTTCCCCGTGAAAAACCGCGTCACTGTGACGTCGCTTGCGTAAAGTCGTTGGGCAAGAATCGCGAAAAACCGTTTATAATCCCGTGCAGCGTTCTGCTTGTGATAGGGGTTCGGGTTTTCCGGACCAATCCCCCCGTGCTGCTGCAGGAAAAACGGACTGGAACGGTTTGACCTGGAAGCACAAGATAGCTTTATCAATTAGCATTGAAAATCCGGAAGTACAAGTTGTCCTGGCCATAGATGTAGATCAACTCTAATCTCGTTGACGCGTCCGCCATCTTGGAACGGTCAAAATGACGCTGTTAATCACTCACACTAACAAATCAATAATAAAAAGGCACAGCATATCGTTGTTAAAAAACGCCGAGCTGTAAATTCTAGACGAAATGGGATAAACTGAGATACGAAAGTGCTGGTTTGTGTCTTCTTTGTAATATCCATACGTAGAATTATGCAACGTTATTGATCAAATAAATTCTCTGCCAATATTGCAGATTTAGATCTAGTGCGTGCTGCATGTGAATACGGTTGTAGACGCACATCAACTTGCTCTCCGGTGTTTACGGACCGGGTTTGACCGATCTAATATGGCAGCCAGCTAACGAATTTCGGACCATAAAAACAGCCGCTAATGAGCTATCTATTTATGTTTCTATGGTCATGGCAACTGGGCATGTCCTTCCGTTGCTATGCGCCCATATTAGACTTCCGTTTGACGTCTAACAGACATTGCATATTAACGCATACGAAAAAACACACATTTTGAAGAAATGAATGGCTGTATTCACTATTTCTGTGTCATTCACTGCTATAAAGTGTTATTTAATTTAATATTTAATTTTATAAGCATGTATATTTCTTGGAAACACACAAACCTGTCTGTAAACGGCAGATGTAAATCTACAACTGAAATAAATCATGTAAATATCATTATAAGAGAGCTGTTTTCAATAATAATTCTGATGTTGTTTCTATTTTTTACTTATTTAAACGTCTAATAAATAAATATGGTGGAAAACGTTGTTTGGTACTAAACGAAAAAAAATCACATATTTACTTTTAACATGCGTCTTTCTACATCACAATAATGGATCGTGTGTTTATGTGTTTGTTAATTCATTTAACTGCGAAACAAACGCGCGCACGAAACCATGGCAACGTACCATAGAAACAATGGCAGCTGAGACAGAGAAGAGTAAAACCAACACGGATCAAAACCAACTTGTTGAACTTGTGAAGGACTTAAAGTAAGTCACTAAAGCTTTTTTATTTTAAATGTTGACTTATTATTGCAGTCATGTTTTCCCCAAAAAACGTTTTCAATACTCTTATTTAGCTGGTTAATAACGAAGGGCCAGACGCATTTGAAACGAACGTACTTTCTAAATGTTTTTATTTCTGGCTCCGTCAGCAAACGCTTTTGTATTTTATATTGTGTTTTACTTCTACATAACTCATTTTTATCGCCCTAACTTACATTTTAGACGCTCCAATGCTGCGCTGCAAGCAGAGATCGATATGTGTGAAAGATATGCGGAGACTTTTATTGAAACAGCGTCACACACGGAAATGGCGACGGTACGTAAGTTTTCTAGATGGCTTTAAATAGATTATTTAATAAGGCAAACAAGCGCTTACATGTCTGACGTAATGTTGAGTGCGTCGTGACGTCTCTATCGTTACGCTTTCACTCTCAAACATTGACTGTGCATGCAAATCGTTTCGTAAGAAAAGTTTTACGTTGTTCTTTAATCCTGTGCAGCCTGTGTGTGACAGGTTTTTTAGCAAAGTTTTGATCAAGAAATGTGTATCAAAACATGATACAGTAAGCTTTATAGGGATAAATAATAATAATAATAATAATAAAAACAGGAGTGGTTTTATGAGTTGTGTCCATGCATATTTGTTCATTCTTTCATTGTCAATCTTTTGACACCAGAGTCCAGGTAGGAAAACTAAAGTGCGCACTCCAGAGCGACAACAGCTCCTGACACTGGAACAGAAATGTGATGTCGCTGAAAGCGTGCTTAAGCAGATGACTAAGGATTTGAAGAGAGCGAAGGAGCATTCAGAAAGAGAGCTGGACAATTACAAGGTCGTTATTCACGAGAGGGAACATGCTCATGAAGCTTTGTCACAAATGTATTTCATAATTGATTCTACCCTCTTCAGGCAACTCTGGAAGAAGCTGATATCCACTTGGCGGAGGTTAAAAAAGAATGTTGCCAGTTTGATCGCAACATCTGTATACCACTGCAGGACAAAAAGTGTTTGACAATGACTGCTGAGAAGGTCATCAGATACATTGAGGACAAAATAAGGGCCAAGGTAAAAGAAAACTCCAGGTTGAAGGTTTGTTATAAAAACATTTGTGATTTAGGGTGTGTTCACGCTTGTCATTCAGTTCTCTTGGTCTGAAACAAAAGAAAAAATGATACATTGATTTAGTCCTGGTTTGCTTTGCGTTCACACTGTCATTTTTTAAACTGAACCTAAAAATACAAAAAAAAAAAATGCGTCTTTTATGATATACATTTTGCAATGGAACTTGTCGAACATCCAAAACATTGGCTAAATGTGCTTACTGTATATGCTTACATATGATGGGGCTGATAACTCATGAGTTTATCAAATGTGTAAAGAGTCAAAGCGAAAATCTGCTGTTCTGATGCCTGTACCGAACTGTGAAAATCTCTTGGCTATGGCCCTGTTTACACCTGGTATTAAGATGCGTTTCGGCTGATCGGATCACAAGATTAGGAGGCAGACACGTACCTTTTTACACCTGGTGTTTTAATCTGTCTCTTTTGTCCACTTTCAACCACTTCCGTCCTGACTTTTTTGAGGGGAGGGTCTATGTACGGCTTTTTTTCTGATCTATCAATCTGATAGACAAGGGCCTGGTTCCATAGACAGGGTTTAGATTAAGCCAAGATTCGGCCTTACTTCAGTTTGGACATTTAAGAAGCTTTTATAAACATGCTCTAAAAAACATTACTGGTGTGCATATTGAGACAAAGAATGGCACTGATTTATGCTACAACAGCTCAAACATACATTTTAGTCTGGGATTAAGATTGCACAAATTACATGTGAATGCACGCGGAGACGATGGACAAACATACGGAGAGCAGCAGCTTTCGTTTCTGCACTAATAGCCAAGAGTCCACCGAACTAAATAGTGAGAGAACATTGTGCTGGTTGTACATTTTTCGTCTTCAAACCAATCTTGTGTCTTCAGCCGCAAAAGTTTAAATCGTGTTTTTAGCGCGCTTCCCATGTTTACACATTAGGTAATTTGGAGGAGAATAGCCTTTTGTGACTGTTTGACTACAAGAAAATCTTTCCACTACAACGAAAGCAATCCGGTCGAATGCATTTTCGACTACATCTGGAAGTAGTCGAAAGTGGACAAGCTCAAAACATTTTATACCCCGTTTACACCTGTATTTAGCGTCATTTGCAAACCAATCCATCAAAACACATACCAGGTGGAAACAGGGCCTGTGACGAGAAAAAACAGGTATGCTTGAGCATTCTGCCGTTTTTGATTTGTTTAGATGTCTTTGGTCCGTGTTCATATTTCAGTTGAACCGCGCCAGAGTTCGTTTGAAAGCGGATCGATACCCATCTTTTCAAGGATCTCGGTCCACTTATTTGTGTGCGCACCAGGGTTCAGATGGCAACCACACTACAGAGCAATCGTGCCAGAGTTCGTTGTAATCGAACCAAGCCTGGCAAGTGTGAACACACGCTTAAAATCACAGTAAAGTACCAAAATCTTTCCAGGAGAACTTGATCGAGAAGTTGCATCAGAAGAATATGGCACTCCTGGCACACAAGAAAAAACTACAGGTCAAGCTTAAACAACAGGAGGAGATGAGTGAGGGGCTGACGGTGCCGGACATAGAGCAGCTCAAGTTGCAGAACCTCAAAACTCGTAATCAACTGGATGAGCTAAACCTAGAATATTTGGATCTCAAACTGCTTGCAGCAAATACCTTCCAGGCCCTGAATTCTAATAAGGTGATTCTTAATCAACCATAGAAAATATCTGAAGATGTCACCTATTTGTTGATCAAGTACTAGGACAGGGCTCTCAATGGTCGTTACTATAAGGAATTGTTGGCCTTGAGTTGTTGACCTGAAAGTGTGGGCACTGCAAAGGCACTAAGAATGATAACTATAAATATATTAGTATCCACACCAGTGCACAATATCATTCTGTTTATTCTGAGAGTGCGTTGCAGTTTTGCCATCTGATGCTTTAAATGCTCGAGCTCTTTAGCGGAATGGATTCTGATTGGCCATCAGAGTTTTTATTGCTCATCAGCTTGAAAAAAAGCAATTCGAATTATATCCTTTCTCTGTTGTGTTCTCTGCTATTCTGTTATATTTAGAATAATTTACTATAGTTATATTCCTTAATGTCCTCCCCTTCTTGCAGAAGAAGCTTCTGACCTTGACACAAGAGTCAGATGTCCTGAGCAGTGACATTGCTTTACGGACGAAGTTACTGGTTAAGATTGAGGAGGAGACCAAGCAAGCGGAGGAGGTCAGGATAATCAAATTCCTTACATGTACTTGAACTTATAGATCTTTAGAAAGACACCATAAAACTCATCAAGAGCCATAACTTCAGAAACCAACATCAAGGGAGAAAAGAACAAAATATTTACACTTTTACTGTACTCCACTGGCTAAAAGCCATAATATGGATTTTGTTTCAGGAACGAAACAAAGCAGAGGCTCTGAACAGGAAGTTGAGGGGCCAGTTGGCCGGCTATCACGTACCACATGTCCTACAATACATCAAGGTTAAAGAGTCCCATGGCCAGCTGCAGAAGAGTGTTAAAGAATGGGAACGCAAGGTAGAGATCGCAGAGGTAAGAATTATTCTTCTTCCAAAAATGATTATTCATTTTAAAGACATGGTCATAAAAAAGAATTCTAGCGTTAACCATCTCATTAGGGTTTTTAATTGTCATTTATTTTTAAATATTTCCAGATGGCATTAAAAACATACACAAAATCATGGAATA
Organism: Opsariichthys bidens; assembly: GCA_037194245.1. NCBI lineage: Eukaryota > Metazoa > Chordata > Actinopteri > Cypriniformes > Xenocyprididae > Opsariichthys > Opsariichthys bidens. The sequence goes on along the minus strand of CM074290.1, from coordinate 14,372,729 downwards.
TGGTTCGGATCGGTGCTGGAGCCAGACCAGTTCCTGCACGACATGCAGCCATAGATTCAGGATTGTATGGGTTCTGATACAAGTCCAAATAACCTCAATTAATTTAGCAAATTGTACTGAATTTCAGCATAAAGTACAAATGCATCGTGTGACGGCTCCGTGAGTTTTTGTCCGAGTTACAGGTGATTGGCTGCTGGAGGTGTGGTTCCACACCTGAATTAGATTATGGCATTTTAAAAGTGACGGGATCAAACCAAGACGGGAGATCTTTTTGCTTGTTGGTTACTCGTTGTGAGGCTACCAGAGAACTTACAGGATGTGATGTTTACGGGAGACACCAGCCGCAGCGGAGTTCTTGTTGATCCATCTTCCCCTACGTCGATTTGGACTCTTCGTTGATTATGCTTTTCTTACAACTGACACTTACATTAACATTTACACTGATCTTTGCCATTTTATGTTCATTTCTTTAGTTCAATAAATTTGTTTATACAGCGCTTGTGTGCGGCGTCTCCCTAAAATTTGTTGCGATTCTAATTATAGAATCGTAACAATCAATCTAAAGAAAATAAATGCACATGTAAATGACACACAACGAAGCGATATTAATGAAAAGGTTTATTAGTTAGTGCTGTGTATATTAAATGCTACATACAGATATTTCAGCATGAATGTCACATCAACCGCCACATGAACTTTTCTTACTAGCTCATTCACAATCTACAATTTAAAAAAAAGAAAAAAAAAAGGAGCTAAGGATAAGTATGTGCACTCGGAAGCACAGATACTTGGAACAGATTACGAGAACTAACACAGCAGGCATGCACAGGGTGGAGAGGTCTCAAAACCATAGAGGAGGGCTATCGATCTAAACGTTCCCCTGTGGTCCTGACACGTCTGCCAAGAATATAGATATTTGTATAGAGATTTTAAACAATATTAATAAAAAATTAATATACAAACATGAAAACATAAAAAACAACATACTTTTCAAATCCAACAGCTCGATTCTTAATGCCTGTGGTTTTAAAAAAAGCCCCATGGTAATTAAAACAATGCATAAATAGATACTATAAAGGGGAAACAAATTGGAGGCAAAGGGCTCTGCAGAGAAACTAGATGCCCCAGCATTAGGCCAAAGTCTCACTATCACCTCCAAACCCGCTGTACAGTACGGCGAAACCAAACTGCAAGAGGGAGATGTTTCATTAAGGGCCAGTAATCAACATAATACTGCATAAGCGACAGAGCTGAGAATGTCATTTTGCCCCAGGTAAAATGATGGGAATTTACAATCGCCAAATCAAGACTTGAACAGTTCTACTAAAATTCAGCTTTGTGGACCATTACAAAAAGTGGTAGCTTCTAAAACTAAAAAAAAGGAGAGCGTGTGACGCAAAAACATAGATTACTCTTGTATGCGTACCACTTACTCTCTAAATCAAATATGTATGTTTAAATATATACACATATATGTCGGTTTAAAAACAACTTCTCAAAAGAATGTACTGGTTATCGTTGGAGGAGTATGCAACACAAACATTGACTAACAAATACATCTGAATGACGTGTGTTTAAGTCGAGGCCTTAGAGGCCCAAAACATTTAATTTCCCTCCTGGATTCTGGGGGAAACCGAAAAATCCATTTTGAAAGTCTTCGATTACAGTTTTTATGAGAGAAAATAACAGAAAAAAAGACTCACTGTCAAAGGCAAATGACACTGCAGGCAAGACATGGTGTTGGCAGATTAGACATCAAAAACATGGATAAATCTATACAGTAGAGGAAGAATGACACTTAGGGTACTGTACAACAAGTACATGAAGGGGGGAGGGGCAAAAAACTTTCTAAAAACAGACTTAACTTTCACACAACCTTGAACACACCAATTACAATCCCAACTACATCTACAAAGAGGCTGAAATTAACTTTAAAAAGGCAAATCAGAAACAAAACGTAAAGAATGTATGAATCGGAACTTCACACGATGAAAAGCTACTTATAAAACTGTGGTGCTGTTTAAGAAAGACAATGCGATATCTAATGACAGGACTGTTAAACAAGTTGCATACATACTAACTATGTACATACAGTAATACAGGAAGCCTTTTCAGATCAAGCAATTTTTAGAACAGCTGTACTGATTCTGGTGGTAATATGAACTGTTTGTATGCAAGTTTACATTTCTATATAGATTCTATATATTTACGTATAATCTCAGTGAAATGTAGAGACCGTCCCGAGGTCATTATACTTCTGCTGGTTAACGATCTGTCCCGTTTAGGGTGTGGTACAGTACAATGATGGTTTTTGGTACATACCATTAGTTGCCACGAGGAGAACGTCAACATTGACATACACAGACAGTTTCAACAGTTAATAACAGCACAACTTTGTCCCCCTTTTTGTTTTGTCTTTAGCTGTGGGGTGAACTAAATGCGCACAGTAGGCTGCCGGAGGTGCTCCGAATGTACTCAAACTGGAGCAAGGCTAGTGATCCGAGAAGAGATGTTTTGTAGAGGCACACAGTAAAGCCGCGTTTCCACCAAGATTACCCGGAACAATTTGTTTACGACTTGGAACAACTCGGAACATCTCTTACTGCACGCACAGCGACAGTCTTTTAAAAATGGTGGTTGAAATAAAATGCTGTGCAGAGTCAACCAATCAGCATGTTCAGCATGTTCACCCAAGTCTCACCCCCAAAAGTTCCTGAACTTTGAAAAACTACTTCCTCGTGAGCAGGGACTTTCTCAGGGGGGAATTTTTTTACCTGGAACTTCATTCAGACCCTGGTCCCTGCGGCCGAAACACACCGAGTACCACCCCAAAGTGCCTAGCTCCTGGGGAATCTTCCTGCAGTGGAAATGCGGCTTAAGCAGTATCTCAACCATACTAAGTACTTTAATGTGATACCAAAAATGTATAGCTGATTCTATATGACGATTCAAGACTGAGCAAATCGTTTCAGACCAAATCACGTTTGTCTTGTGCTCTAGAGATCTGATGGGGGCATTGTGAGCCACAAAGGAGGGCAAATGCCACCTTACTGTACTAGGGTCACAGTTCTATCTGGGATAGATTCAGAAATCTGTTTCCCTCTTCCCAGGATTCAAATATAAACCAACAACCAATAATTCATCTTTACTTCCCAATCAAACTCAACTGAAGTACGATATCAACTACTTGTTGAGCATATGCATGTTTAGAACAAAATGAGGTATTATGAGGTTACTGGGCCTTGTAAAAATTCATTTGACTGGGGTAGTTTGCTGATATTGCTAAAACCTCTGTGAATGTAATCGGGGACACAAGTTACTGAATGAGAGAAGACACGGGGTATCCGCCACCTTCAGCCGTATGCTGGACAGTATGCTCTTGAAGGGCTCCAAGATCAGCGAAACGCTCTCCACACCATACACATTTAAACTGGGCATCTCTCGCATGCACGCTTTGATGCTTGGCCAGGTGTTCACGCTGCTTGAAACCCTTGTCGCAACTGGCGCACTTGTAGGGCTTCTCTCCGGTGTGGACGCGCCTATGTCGCTGCATTTCTGAGGAGTACTTGAAGCGCTTCTCGCAGTCAGGACACTTCAAGGGCTTCTCCCGGGATGGGTCGCATCGGTGCTGCACGAACTCCGAGGAGGACAGGAAGCGTCGGTCACACAGCGAGCATTTGAGGGGCTTCTCTGTGCAGTGGGAATTCTGATGGCGCTGTAGCGTGGTGGCCTTTTTGTAAGCCTTTCCGCATACGTCACACTTGTAGGGCTTGTCTGGATTTGTGGGTGTCGAGGAGGACTCCCCACATTTGTGACGTAGCAGCTCCCCAGACTGGCTGAAGCCCTTGCCGCAGGAGGCGCACTTGAAGAGGTTGTCCATGCCGTGAACATGCTGGTGGTACAACAGGTGGGACGGCTGGAGGAAACCTTTGTCGCACAGGTTGCATTTGAAGGGGCGGTCGGCGGAGGCCTTGTGTGTGCGCCGGTGACGCACCAGGGCGTACTGTTGTTTAAAGCTCATCTGGCAGTCTTCACAGTGGAATGGGCGTTCCTCTGAGTGGGTGCGTTCGTGCTGTCTCAGGTCGGACGGACGCTTGAAGCCCTTCCCACACGTGGCGCAGCGAAACGGCCGAGCACCTTGCGGCTGACACTGGTGGTGGAGGAGCTCGGAAGACTCTTTGAAATGCAACTCGCAGAGGTTGCACTTAAAAAGGTGCTCACCAGAGTGGGCATACATGTGACGGACTAGGTGAGAGCGGTGCTTGAAGCTCTTCTCGCACACCGCACACTTGAATGGTCGTTCGGAGCTGTGGGTACGCTGGTGGTGGGCTAGATGAGAGGACTGGCTGAAGCTTTTGTCGCATGTTTCGCATTTAAACGGCTTCTCGCCTGTGTGGACGCGTTCGTGACGCGTGAGCTCGGATAAGTGACGGAAGCCCTTGGAGCACACTGAACACTTGTACGGCCTGTCAGGCTGCGATGGCTCGAACGTAGGCTGGCCTGATGTCCCGACAGCAGCGCTGCCGCTAGACGATGCTTCATCATTGGAAGGTTGCCCAGGGGTGGCCGTTGACGAAGTTGGCGTGGCATTTCCAGAACCTGGTCGATACGTTTTTTCACATATGGAGCACTTCATGGGGTTTCCGCTGTTATGGGCATTGTGATGCTGCGCTAGTGAAGTTAGCAGCGAGAAGCCCATCTTGCACACTCCACACACAAAGGGTTTTTGCTCCACCTGAACACACTGGTGCTCCAACAGGTCAGTGGCTTGATGAAAGATTTTCAGACACTGCGTGCACTGGAACGAGCGATCTTGGCTAACCATGCACTGGTGCTCATGTGGATTAGCCAGATGGGAGATGTCATGGCCACATGCACCACACTTGTGTCCTCCCTCGCTCCCTACGTGCAAGGAGGACTGCTGCGCTTGTGCTGGATGTTGCTGCTGACTGTGATGCTGCTGCTGCTGCTGCTGCTGTTGTTGTTGTTGTTGCTGCTGCTGCTGTTGTTGCTGCTGGGATTGTTGCTGCAATGCTGTGTCTGGCTGGAGGACGATGCCGTAGACGGTGCAACCCAGTGCGTCCGCCCCTGGTGGGATGGTGTGCACGACTGGAGGCGGGGCAACAGCATGCTGCTGCCACGCCTCCGTCATCCGGGCTCGGGTGTATGGATTCAGCTTTGAGCCGTAGTTGGAGCGCTTTCTGGGTGAAGTCAGGGGAAGGGATTGCTGGACTTCCCACGATGGGAAAGGAAAAAAGCAGATAATAATGCTTTCAGGATCACGTTTTGGCTTGATATGAACAGAAAACTGACAAGGATGTGAGCATCAGCCAACAATGCAAAGGAACTTGACCCTCTTCATCACCTCTGTACAGCCCTGTAAGAAAAACAAACAAAGAAGAAAACTGGATGAAACACACATCTTTAGGGGAATTTACACCGCAGGGCTCCACAAAAAGGACGGCCTGCGAAAGGCTTTTGGGCCAACTGATGGAACCATCACTTGCCTTATCATACATCTGTTGATGCCTTGCAAATTTAAAATTAATATTAAATTGAATATTTTTGTTGAAAATTGTGCTGATAATTTTACCAAGATAACATTATCCAACTGGCTGACACAAGGGTTCTTTTCACAAGGGTCCAGAAAAGTAATAAAAACATTGTTAAAATAGTCAACGTGACAACAGTGGATCAACCTTAATGTTATGAAGCGACGAGAATACTTTGTGTGCAAAAACAAAATGACGACTTTATTCAACAATTTCCTCTCTACCTTGTAATTCTCCTACGCAGTTTATGTTGAAGACACATTGCAAAGCTTCCGTATTCATGTCAAAATTCCGGCTCGTCATTGGCCGGTTCCTGCATCTGCATCACACGTATGCGTCATGCTGCTCTGAGTGTATTAGCCGGTGTTCTGACGTAAACACGGAAGCTCTGAACTGCTTTCACTGCATCAACTGTGTAAGAGACTGACAGGGTAGAAAGGAACTTGTTGAATAAAGTCGTTATTTGTTATTTTTGTTTGCGCACAAAATATATTCTCGTCGCTTCATAACATTAAGATTGAACCACTGTAATCACGTTGACTATTTTAACCAAGTTTTTATTATTTTTCTAGACCTTGAATGTGGGAGATAAAAAAAACCTCCCGGATTTCATCAAAAATATCTTAATTTGTGTTCCAAAGATGAACGAAGGTTCTGCGGGTTTGGAATGACATGAAGACGAGTAATTAATGACAGAAATTTTATTTTTGGGTGAACTAACCCTTTAAGGGTTTATTAAACCGATAATAAAGACTTGGACGTATCCAATTAATAAAACTGGGTTAAAATGTACATGCAATGAAAATATTAATATATTTTTCTGGCAAATAAAAAATATATAGTTGAAATTAAAATGTGTGTGAGCAGTGAAAATGTTGGCAAGGAAAATAAAAAGTCTGAACAACTTGTCCGACTGGAACAGAGAAAAATATCCCTATCTTGTACAATAAGAACCAGAAGTCATAATTTTCCAGAAAACATGAGTTGCAATGACTATTGGTGAGATATCAAAGTGGGCTTTAAGACAAAAACAGACGCTTAAGTGAACCACTTCATGATATAGAACGACATCCAGCAATTTAACCACCGTCAATGGCCTTACCTGTGCTGCAACATTTGAATTTGAGGTTTGGCTAGCTGGTCTGTAAGGAGATTTACATCATTTCCAACAATGCACTCCAAATCATACTACCCTAGAATAGTATATGCGCACTTGATAAACTAAGACAGCATCAATGAACTGAACAACCGAAAATGAAATCAGATCACAGACCACTTTATCCCAGTGATAACACGGGTAGGAGTATCTGTCTAGTACACCTCAAGTTTCATGCTGGATAGTGAGATGGACTTGCTTGCCAACCTACAGCATTTTGGGGGAATCACAGAACGTGCATACGATGCCCAATATGCTGCCTAAGTAGGTAGCTCACTACTTTTTAAGACAGTCCTGACTCCTATTGTCTCGCAGTAATCACCATTGTATAAAAGGGGTACACCTGTCCCAAAGATTGCATGCAAGGTTATGAACATGTAATAACGACTGACTCTTGTTCGCTGCGCATTTGTTTACACACAATTAGCTCACACATAATAGAATAAAAGCCGGTGATCGAATTCAAACGTTAAGTAGCATGAATATTTATGTCCAACACAGTGGCTAATAGCTTATAAAACGGGGATTTGTGAGACACTTGGATGGAAACACAAACACAACGGCTAACGAACATTTGCAAGCTGGCTAGCAGGCTAACTAGCTTTGCAACACACACTCGCACACAAACACATCTCTCGAAAATATGTTCAGATATGCAAATTACCTTTTTTCAGATGCGGCTTTCACACATGTTTATTCTCAGGGAGAGAAGTTCAATCAACCAACGGCTTATGGTGTTTCTGAAGGCCGTAAATCCTCCGAGCGACTGATCCGCGGTCTCTGCTAGGCCGCACCCCCCGGCCAGTGCCTGGAAAAACACATGAAAAACCGGCAAACTCTCCGGATCTCTCCTGGGGTTCTCCGTTAAAAGTCGACAACAGTCTTTTCGGCGTTTGCAGCTCATTTAGGGGAGCTGGCTGGCGAGGAATGCCCGACACATAGTGCGTTTTATTTCGGGCTTAGATCGCTGACCACAGAACCCCCGACAGCCGCACGGGAACCTGAATAACGCATAACTGGCATCCTCACAAAAACATACCGGAACTTCATTAATTTTATTCAAAAACGCCATTTATATAATCATGTTCATACTAAAAACGCCATTATTACCCCTTAAAATGTGTATATCACTGTTTTAGGGTATAGGGCGAGTGGTTATTTTATTACAACGCTTTTTATTGTAGTGACAGGATAATAGGTAACTCAGTATGAAGCTTCAATAAGAAAAATAAACGCCAACATTTTGTTCGTATGAACATTATATTCTAGAGTTTATGGTCATTGCTGAGAATGTTGACTGCAGCTGCGTTTTATTTTGTAAGGACGAAAAGAGTCGGAACCATTTGAATCAACATTTGCTGTAGTGGGACGCTGTGATGAAGCACCGTTTGTTTTCTTGTGCTGAGAGGTCCGAATCATTTTTTGAATCGGTTCTTTCGAACGGTTAGTTTCAAAGGACCGGATCTTACGCACTCATACAATCGTATCTATGCTTTGGATAAATCCATTTATGAAAGTTGATGTACAATATATAACGCTAAAATTGAAATTAATCTCTTGGCTGAGAAAAAAATATATATAAAACCAACACGGTTTCGTTTGTGTGTTAATTTAAAGCTGTCGTACAATGAAGTCGTAAATATATTTTCAGTACAACAATTTTATTTTATTTTTTTAAATATTCGGTTCCTAAAAACTTTTCGCAGTTCAAAGAAACGTTTCTCGGTTCAGTCATACCCTAATGTTGTTGACTCGAGATGAACCGCTCGGATCGCTTCATTCTGATTTTTGAAGGAATCGCGACCGGTGATTTGAACCGGTTCAACTGATGCATTGTAAATGATCCGACTCAAAAGAACGATTCTTTAACGAACTCCCTTGTTTGTTGTGGTGGGACGCTGTGAAGAAGCAGAACCATCGGAAGCGCTTTACATATGACAATAAGAGTGTCGTCACGTATCTGAGATTGTGTTTTTTAATGCTCTGGTGCGGTTTTTAAGATTTTTTCTGCTTTAGCATGATTGTCAATTACAGTAGTAGCAGTTCTGAAGATGAGGCTGAAAACGCTTCAAAAAATGATTCCTCGCCTTCAAGGAAAAGAGGAAAATTTGACAATGAAAGCAGGTTTGGTGCGTTTGATCTTATGTCATTTAGTTTTATTTTGATTTGCACTTCTAGGACTCTAAGTTCCTCTTTTATCTGAATAGCACCAGTGAACCTTTGGATCATGGATCTGTTAAAAGCAAAGCAGGCAAAAGAGCCCACTGGACACCTCGCCTGCCTCTTCCTGAGAGTGTAAAGGAGATGTTCAGAGAATCAGAAGAACAGTGGACAGATAAAAGTGATGAGCATGGAGGGCGACTGCGGTCCTTCCAGCATGAGCGGGGCAACTGGGCTACATACGTCTTCTTTCCTTGTAAGCATTTTGCCTGAATGTTTTTAGATCGATACTGTAATTTTGCTCTGAATGACCCTCAACTCTTTTTAGATGATCCTGAGGAGGCCTTTCTGGAGGTGCTCAATGAAATGATGGTGGTCGCGGCAGCTCACGGCATCCCTCTGACCCTATCTGAAGAGTTTCACCTCAGTCTCTCAAAGACTGTGGTTCTACGGCATCACTGGATTCAACCGTTCATCCAGTCCATTCGGACTGGTCTGACACATTTCCAGAAGTCTGTACTATATAATCAACACTTCATTGTAATATGTGCCAGTTGCTGGTATCTAAATCAGATTATCTTCTTCCTCAGGTTTTTCTGCTTGGCTGATAAACTGATGGTGTATTCTAATGCTGAAAAAAACTAGGTAGTTAATTACCTAACTAGGCTGTGTATTTATTTTTTTCATTTCAATGCAATGTTTTAATGGGATAAAATTCATGCAGGACCTTCCTTGGTATGGAAATCTTCACTGGAACAGCGCAGTTGCTTGAGCTCAGCAAAATAGTGGATGAAACCATGAAAGAATTCAGCCTCAGCACTTTTTATAAGGTAAAAACTTGGCATTGATAAATTTGTCGACAAAGATTCAAAAACAATCAAATTTCATGTAAGAGCCTCCTCTACTTATTGTAGGACCCTTCTTTCCACATAAGCCTTGCTTGGTGTGTGGGTGACCACAGGGAAAGACTGAAAAAGGCATGTTTATCAGAATTGCAGGTAGGAACCCAAACAGATCTGCATCACAAACTAAACATGGATAAGTATTGATTAGAGGCAAAGGTCGAGGAGTTGGGGTGTTTTTTTAGTGTCGCTGTCTGAATTGTAATGACCTGTGATTTTTCTTTTCACAGAGTCTCATTGACACTCATGAAGATGGGCCATTTCACATCCGCCTCAACTGCACAGAGCTTCGCTGCAAAACCGGAAACAAAGTCTTTCATGTCTCCCTCCAATGATCTTGAAAACATGGAAGCTTTTTTTTGCCACAGAAATTTTTTCCTCGTTTATATCTGAATATCTGAAAATTGTGAGGGGAAAAAAGTTGCAATATGCTTTTTTAAATGTTTCTATTCTGTAACAGAAACGAGCCTCCATATGAAACACTGTTTAGTAGTGATGTGGATTTTGAGGTTTGCAAAATATAATGGATTTGCACTAAATAGAAACTATGATTTATGAAGTATCTTGTTAAGTTGTTACAATTTTTGTAAAGAGCATTTTACTGTACATAATTGCAACAGTGACTTTTCACTTGTATGTACGCAACTGTCCTTTTTGAGCAACAAGTCAGGCCCTCCCTGGTTTAGCATTGCATTTTTACCATCAAACCTGTTTATGAGCAACACACCATATCCTGAAACTGAACTTTAGAGTATAACAGTGTTGTAATTTCAAAGTACGGTTTTTACAGAACTTAATCTTACAACCTCAATTCAAATTAATTTAAAAAGAAAACGACAACTTGCTTCACAAATTATTGTTATTCAAGAGCAGATTTTGTTCACATGTAACATGGGTTAACCCATCCTGAGCATAGCACAAAAGCAGTCAAGAGAGGTTAAATCGACAGAAATTGAGCAACAATATTCAGCAGTTGGGTTGCACATTCTACATTCAAGAGCATCTGATAAAAATACATAAATCAATACTGGTCACAGACACAGCACAATAAACAGTCACTTGGTTGTAAGTAAGATTGACAGAAATACAGCAGTGTCAATTCGGATAGAAACATTTAAAAAAGTACTAGATAACATCTGTAGATTAAAGCTGTGGCTAAAAGGTTCAAATTTAAAAGGGTTAAAAAAAACCCTGAATATTTAAAATTCTAAATTGACAAGGATTAACGGAAGGCAACTGTTATTTCACATTAAACAGCTGGAAATTACTTATTTTAATATCTGCCGTAAAATCTATATAATGTTAAAATTTTTAGATCTGAATTGAGGAATAAAAAACCCTCAAGAATAATTTCTGTAAATGCTGATTGTCCCCGACAGTAGATGACTACTCTATGTCGATGTCTTTGTAATTCCACAAAAAGGGAACTCTGAAAAACAAATACGTTAAGGAACATCCTCAAGAAGTGATCAACCCACCCAAAAAGCAGAACCAAGTCCTGTCTGTTTGGTAAACCAGGATCATCAGCTCAAAGTTAAAGAGGGGAAGTGTGACGTCTCGATGCTATCATGGTGAAAACAGCACATCCTTGATGTAGTTAACCGTGCTTATGTTCAACAGCATGGCGACATGCTCATTCCCGGGCAGCTCGAACATGTGGACAGGCTTTGTCTGCTGGTTCTTCCAGCGCATGCATTGTATGGCGCTCAACAGGTTGACAGTTCCGTCTCCATCCCCGTTGATGACGGTGGGGTCTACATCTGGAAAGTTTGTGTAATTGTAGCCCTGAGGTGTGGGAATTCCGGTGCCATAAAGACAGTGGACAGGAACGCCCGGAGGTTGAAGAGCACTGACCAGGTGTTCAGTGTCCTCTCTCATGGCCCAGCCATCCTCATAGTCAAGATCTTTGAAAAAGCGCTGATAGTCTTGGACTGTGTAGCTGGCGTTGGGGGTGGAAACCAGGACCATGTCTTTGGGCCAGGTGTGGGCGTAGGGTAAGAGCCAGACGGTGGAGACGGCCGTTCGCTGCTGGGAGCGGATTTTTACAGAACTGATGACGGGAATGCGGTCGTTGTCACCTGTGATGGAACCAAAATCAAATGATCAAACTAGTGATCATAAATGGGTTTTAAAGTGAAATAAAAATGGACAATTCTTGTTTTTTTATGTAATATTGCAGTGCCTATTATAAATGATTTATCTGTGCACATCATTATTTTTTCAAATTCATGTGCTCTCATTTTTAATCAAAATAACTTTCCCTCCCTCTTGCGGTGACATCTCTTCATTTCTCTGACCTCTCTGAGAACCACAAGCCCATGTGTCCTACCACCGGGACAACCTTCATGAGATCACCCAATAGCAAACAATCAGCAAACCAATCAACTCCCCATAGGCCCACAAAACGCAAAAGACACATTCTTAGGGGTTGTTCACATTCGACTGCACTGCTTTTCCATTGTTTTCTTTGTAAACATGCACTAGGACTAAGGGTGCCCGAATGCTGTCCTGGAGGGTCACTGTCCTGCAGAGTTTAGATCCAAGTTGCCTGGAGGTTTCTAGTATGCCAAGTAAGACCTTGATTAGCTGGTTCAAGTATGTTTAATTGTGGTTGGAGCTAAACTTAGGCGGACAGTGGCCAGTAGACAGATGTGTTTGATCAATGCGTTCACGTTTTGTTGAATCTCGCACATAACATGTTCTAAAAATCCAGTGCTCTAGACGGTACGTTCCCCATCCCCCATTCCACAAAAAACAATCTGAGAATGTCCCCTGAGAAATGTACTCTTTGTATTTCTGTTGGTTTCATGTATTGAATTTCTATAAAAAAAAAACTTTTATATCATTTTCGAGGTTTAAATTGTATTATTCTAAAACGAACATAAACAATCATTACTTTCAAAAAGGTTTTTAAATATATTATATATATATATATATATATTTAAAAATTGACAATTGACAATGCAAAGCGACGAGCCTCAAGGCAAATTCACACCACACAGACAAATGCCAACAAAAAAACAAATAATTTGTTGGGTTTTGTTAGATCAGTGTGTTACCCCTGTTGGCGTTTGTTGGCATTGGTCGGAGTTTGTTTTTACCCGAGTGAACGTGTTCAATCAGAATTTGTTGGTGTCTGTTGGGGGAGTGTGAACATTTTCATAAAACTCTAAATCCAATGGCCAACTTGTTTGTTGGCGTTTGTTTGCTTTGTTTTTCGGAAAACGTATTTGAACTTAGCAAGTTTGCTCAATTTCAGCAAACATACTACAATATTTTTATGCTTTAATACAGTCCCCAATGGCATAGAGCACCTTTAAATCAGCAAAGACCCCCTCCACAACAAATTTAGCCCATACCTGTTGCCATAACTCTCAGAGTTTTGGCCACTCCAGCCCATGGAGGCCCAAGACAAACAAATGCCTTGATGTACCGGTCCTTCCAAGCCTGCGGCTGGTGATTAAGGAAATAGAGCGTGTACATGTTCCCCATACTGTGTGCAATGAGGACCACAGGACCTCCAGCCTTATTAGCCATCTCCTCAATCATCTGCTGCAGACGCAAGAAGTACTCCTTATTCTCATCTACAGGTACAGATCAGGGAAAACATTGTCCAATTTAGACATTAAGACACTGATTTTGTACATAAACGGAACAAGATGATACTCACTGGGGGCTTTACGCCAGTCATAGGGGGCACCTCGAACGTCGTCGTCCCTGGTATACCCCCAATTAACCAGTGCTTGTACTATAGTGAAGAAGTACATGCCTAAAACAGACAAAGGTCTCTTCAAACAACAGTTACTAATCAACAAATTAACATAATGAGATTAACACCCAGTTTCCACTCACCCACACTCCGTTTACTGGGATCCAGATATTCCACACTATACGTCTTTCCAAACCCAGGCACTCTGACATCCACCCCTGGAGGAGCTTCAGTGAGGTGGGTTGTACGATTGTACAGCAGCCTGTAAACAAAATAGATGCTGATTAAGTATTGGCACATTCAAAGCAGGGTAAGAAATCAATAAGAAGCAAAAGCATGCTTTCAATCACAAAAAACCCACTTTAAGTTTATTTATTTTCCACACAAAAGTATTTTTTCCATTCATTTTTTTCCTCCCATGAGGATTTTTTTTTTTTTTAAAGTCTTTGTTAAAGCATTATAAGCCATGAACTAAGCCAAACAGCTACGAGGTGAATCACAGCATTACAAACTTTTATTTGAAGCAAAAAAGCATTTGAATATCGAACAAATAAAAAAAGGGACAAAACTGTGTACTTTAGTGAAGGAAAGAACAACATCCAATGCGAATGACATAGCTAAAGCAATTAAAAATGATGACGAAATAAAAAAAGAACTGTTTAAAGTTGTTAATTATATCTACAGAATTAAGTTGATTACATCATTTGCTGTGCTTTATAGGAGTGGCCATCTCCTGCAGCTCTGGCACTCTCTGATTTGTGGAATTTTCCGTATAGCATCATGGGTAATGTAGCTTTTCAACACAAATTCAGCCATTAAACATGCTTATTTTAAAAATAAGTTGATCTAATGCAGATTGATGGCTTCAGCAAAAGTATTTACCGTTGATTGACAATTAATATAGTAGGTCTGTTTTTAAAGGTTTATAAATTATCATTAATCTCTATGGAGAAAATGAATGAGTTTTTTCTGACTGTTGGACTCTATAATGGCCGTTTCAAAAGAAGGAAGCTTGTTTTTGAAAATGGTATGGATTTCATATGACAGCAACACATCACATGCGCAACTTCCGCCCTTTTGCCCGTTACCTCATGTTATCAATCCAGCAGTCAATGGCCACCGGAACCAGCAGCTCCAGGTTGAGCCATAGCGTGAAGTAGTCATCGGTCTTCTTGTAGCAGACGTAGTGCACTACACTAGGTTTGTCCAATTTCGCTTCTAGCTGATTCCCAAGATCTCCTGGAACTATGGATAAATAATTTATAATCATTTGAATGACAAAACACATAGAATCGTTTAAATACTATATCATTTAGAATAAATCATGCAATATTGGATGAATATAATTTTTTTTTATGGTGACTTTAATGAGTTTTCACAGTAAACTCCTTAAGAAGCACTTCACAAACGACTTTAGATATGATCAAAGAATCGCTGATTAAAGTCTTGATACTATCACCATTCAAAAGAGATAACCTACATCTCGATTATCTCTAATTTCTGCCAGTTTGGTCTAGTTTAAAGCATTTAACCCCCCAGTATATTTCTAAGTATAGTTTCCTAAAAGTTTGCATGTCTTTGTTGTCAATCACCACCACTAAAATTCATTTTTCACATATTTTACATTTAAAAACCACATGACTCAAACATTTTTGGTGCTCCTATCAGGTGGCGGGCAAATATTGGCTTGTCAAATAGTGTACTTAAAAGTGTGCTTTAGATATTATTGTAAAAAATAATGTATTTAAGCTATCTTTTTATTGCTAAATAATGGTCTAGTGTAAATTTACACATGAAGACAAACCTTTTTACACAAAAAGTTCCAGATGGAAAAGAGTTTTTTTTGTAGGACGCTAGATGGTTTCTAAGTGGTACAAGCTCAAGGAGATGAACACGACCACATTAAAACAATATTAGACCAACTAAAAACCTGCTTTCATGTTCCAAAACACAGATATTAACTTTAGTGTCTTTAGTGACAGTGATGGTAAGATATGGCAATACATGGTACTCTTAGATATTTCAAAGCATCTTATACTATTAAAGTTCCTATCACAAAAAAATATGATATTACCACAGTACCATGCCAAAAACACCATGGTACTTCTAGAAAGTCTTAAAAAGAACGTAACGTATATATTTTTTTAATTTATAAAACGTTCTCATACATTTCATAACTTGCCAATAGGGGGTTAAAAGATAAAGAATTGTTATTTTGTTGTTTTACAACGACTGCTTTCGCAATCATGTCTTTTTTTCCTCAGGTCATATGACCGCGTCATATGAGAAACCGTCAAAGCAAAAATAAACAGATACAAAGAAGAAAATGGCAGACAACAAGACAGTACAAACATAAGTAAATCACTTTTATATGTTGTATTTGTGTTGTGTTTATACTGTAACGTTCGAGTAACGTTCCAGAAAAATTATTCATCGACCTAACGATCGCAACCGTTTGGTCACGCGCATTCAAATGTTCGACGCCTTTCAAGATGTGTTAAGCCACTAGTTTAAGATCTGGTTATAAATACATTCATACATTGAATACCCTATATAATACTGTAAAATGTGAGGTTACAAAACACTAATGTACATACTGTAATAGCGGCTGTATTACATAACAAAAACTAATGTTTATGCTAACGCTATCTAGACAACATTTCGAGCGTCACAAAACGACCATCAGAACTAAGCGTTCCCTATCTAGGCGGAAGACTAGGGTTTGAGTCAGAGAAGTAAACAGCTGCCTTGCGTCAAGAACAGAAAAGCGACAGGACATTACAACAAAAAGGGTGTGCTGTGTGATAAAAAAAAAAAAAAACTTACTGAGAACAACAGGCGGTCGATCTGAGCACACTTCCCCCGGCGAGCATTTTAAACTTCTGCTGTCGGTAAATGACACCCACAACAACAAACACAGCTGTAGGTTCAACCGGTGACAAGGAAGCATCTCTTTCACCTCTGCTGGCTAACAAGATCAAGGGTGCATTTGTGTTTATCTGTCCATCATAAGGTTAAGAATGATATGAGAAGTGTCTCTTGTGTGTACGAGGAACAGTGAGTGTGATGAACACAATGTGCGATCAAGTAAGAGTGTTTTTAAAGCAGCTAGGCAGGAATGAACAATGACCGAACACATCGAGTCGGTGGGCGGAGCTTTGAAAGACTGTTCGATAATGGCAAGGCTGCAAGAATCGATTATATTTTCTACACTATAAAGTTCCATTTTTAAAAAAAAAAAAAAAAAAAGAAGAGGAAAATCTGATGCTGACTACAAGGACTGAGTGTATGCAATTTATGTTTCAGAAAAAACATGAAAACCTATTCAAATATTTATCACAGACCTAGAGCAGGAACCTAGAGCATATTAGCCTATAAAATGATCCTGAACAAAATTATTTATCTGAAAAATATAAATTGTATTAAATATATGTATTAAATGATTGAAATCTCTTTTTAACAAATTCTATTTTCATAACAATAATAGTTGATATATATGAATTATTGTTATAAAAATATATTTTTAAAATATATGAATATATATATATAATATAAAATCATTATATATTATATATGTTATAAAATATAATTTTATAATATATATATAGTTATTATTATTATAGAAATATATTTTTTGTAATATATATATATATATATAATCATCAATGCTAACTGGTCATTTCCAGCCATGCTAAATTAGTATTATTTATATGCTAGTATAATCAATTAATAATTTGAAAATATTCATTTCTTTCAATTTTCATTTTAGTTGAAGTTTTAGTAGTATTATGTGCTTTTGACATTTTTCAATACTTCGCCATAGCTTTAATTTATTTTTTATTTAAGTTTTAGTTTTAGTAATTTTAGCATTCAACAAAAAATTTCATATAGTTGCCAAGTAATGTTATTTATATTTTATTTCAACTTTATTTCAATAACTAAATCCATAAAAGCTTATTTAGGTACTTAAGTACTTAAAACAAAACATTTCAAAAATACAAAATTGAACGAATAACACAATATATTTGCTGAATATTTTAATGAACTTGTGTACATTGTGTAGTAAGCATTAACATGTGTAAACAAGCAATGCAAATGTATAATCAGAAAGCACTCAAATGTGCATGTAGTCACAGCTGAAGTGGGTGATCATTGAATTATTGTCATATTGCACATGTAACCTTTGTTTCACTCAGTGTGAGGATGATGTTCAAAGATCATCGAGGTTTAAGGAGGAAAAAAAGAGATATTACCAAACCGAGTTACTGATTAAAGGATTCCTACTGCCAAAATATCTATATTTCAAAAGAAACAATCAATTATTTTTTCCAACAAAGCAAGGAATGTTTTCCTGGTAAAATGACTACCAGTTTTTGTGAACTCTGAACCTTTGTCTAATGTGTTTTAATTTGCTTGCAAAAAGCTGATGTTTACTAGACTTAGAATTTCTAAGTTCAAAGGTTACAGAGTTCAAAAAATATAATCAGTACTGTGTACAGACAGGCACACAAATAACAAGGTCCATTAACATGGATAAACATATTTTTATATTTATAGTAAGCAGCACTATAGTAATATGATCCTTTTCATATATGAAATATGATTAACATATTATGGTAGCATAGACAGTTTAAGTTATGCTATGTTATACAAAAAAAGAAACATAAGTACATTTTATACTTTAAGCGCTATGAAGTCTATAATCTTTAATGTACAGATTAAATACATTTGAAAAATTCTGTATTATAAAAATACAGTTCTACACTGTAATAAAGAAAAAATGACTATAATGCTTATTAACACTTTCCCCAGTTTTTGATCATTTTCACAAAAATGTGATTGTCTCTATAATATTTTGTTGTATGACTATCTGAACATGCAATCTATAAAAAAGAAGGAACAGAGCCTCTGCTTTTAAACAAACAAACAAAAAAAAAAAATTTTTCTAATTTCTTGTATTCTTTTTTTATCAACACTTGAGTGTTGATAACAACATTTTGAATAAAAAGCTGAGAAAACCATGTTTTTTTTTTTATATATAGATTTCAACGTGCATTCGCAATGCTTTTATCGCTTGTTTCTGCTCCTTTTGCCTGTGGTTTGATTTGTTGATTCTGTACTCTTTCAGAAGATGCGCAATAGCGCCCTCTACCGTATAGAAGTGAAAACACGGAAAGTTGGAAAATTCCGTCGATGGAGGGGAAGCGTGGTTTCATAAATGATGCAAAATTCTGTCAATGGAAGGGAATAAGTAAACCAAAACAAAGAGATGTTTAAGACATAAGGAGGGTTCACGCCATGTCGGAATTACAGTGATTACGAGATTCGGACTCTTAAAAAGTGCCCACTTTCTTGTAGAACCCGTAATTTGTAAACACTGCATTCGCTCCGACTTGTACCATGTGTAAATTAATTTTGGGGTTGCCACAGAAATGCATAATTGTGAGTCCGAGGACATGTACACCTCCGAGTGGAACATCACGGGTTGACATCATGTAATTGCGATAACTACAACATGGCGTGAACACAGCAATTCTTTTCTACATGATACCAATGTACAGTTAGGAATATGTCACACAAAACTAAGGCCAAGAGATGGAGGCTGTTCAATGCTGACGTGCTTTTCCTCTTGGTACTTTCCCTCCAGAATTCTCTGGACTGCTGTCAGCACCTTGTGATTAAAGACCATGTCCAAATGAGCCATGCCTCTGAACTCTGTCACATGCACAGCCTGTTCCTGCTTCCCTATCCACCGCTTACAGAGACTCATGCTGCGGCTGTCCACGGTGTCATCGCCGTCATCGTAAATAATATCTACGGGGTCGGCGTTTGGAAACTGCTCATCGTACACGTAGGTCACGGGCGTTGGGAGTCCCACCCCGTAGAAGCAGTAGACCTCGACTCCAGGCGTGGGCAGACCGGCTGTGAGGTTTCTGGTGTCCTCCCACATGTACCAGCCGTCCTCAAAGTCAATGTCTTTGAAGAACTGCTGGTAGTCCTGGTTGGTGTAGTTGAAAAAGGGGGTGGAGATGAAAGTGTGGTCTTTGGCCCATGTCTCTTCAGAAGGGATCATCCACGGGTTTGTAGTCGTCATCCTTTGTTCTTCGCGGATCTTTATATTGGACACGAAGGGTATGCCATCATTTTCACCTAAAAAAAAGGTATAAAATAAAGACCAAACCTCATTTAAAGAGGCCATATTATGCTCTTTTCCAAAGTTTTTGGGGTCTGCTAGAATCCGCTTTTTATGTCATGACATAAAAGCCTCTACTCGTTTCACTAGAGAATACTATCTCAAATGCCATTTGTTGCAGCACTTTTCTGCCCAGTCTGTCAGTTTAGTTCCTGTCTCCATAAAGCCCCTCCTTCTGAAAAGTGCGCTCTGATTGGTCGGCTGGACCAGTGTGCTGTGATTGGTCAACCACTTTGAGCGTGTTTAGGAAATGTCACAACTCTTTCCATAACCGCAAGTTTTAACACACTACTAACTAACTCAACCAGGCCAGGTCCCTTTTTTGCATGTGCTTTAGGCGGAAATTGTTTATAGGAATACTGTGATGTTCACATTCCCAGAGGAAAACTCTAGACATTTGAGGAGTTTCAGGGAGTTCAGAAACAGTGCGCACTGATATAGAGAACGAAGGGGGAGGACTCTGGAATCCGCTTCAATATATATATTTTGAGTGATTTATAATCAAGTTATTATCAACATTATGCCTCTAAATATTACAATTGTTTGAATGACTTCTTCTGCGTATGTTAAAGCATTTATTTTACTTTTCATCTTCAAGCACTAGAGAATAATGATGAATACTGTCTGTACCTCTCACTGAGAGAAAAGTACAACTTATCAGTATGTTTTGAGAAAGGTTCCTGTTAAGAGCTGAGCTCAGATCAACTTCAGCCTTGAAGAAGCTTTCTGTAGCGTTTGTATGTGCGCTAAGTGTTCTGTGCAGGTCCTTTATGGGTACTGGAAGGCAACTGCCACATTGCTTGAGACCTGCAGACGCCTTGTCCTGACCTAAAGGGACATTCTGTGTCTAATTCTAGGGTTCAGGCGCCAGCATCTTGATAGAAGAAGATACGCTCCAGACTGTCTGTCCATGTGTGGCAGATTACTAATTTTGTATAGTTTCAGTAATGACGTACTTAGTGGACTCTGTTAGAGTATAATTGTTGTGGAGATTTGAATGTACGTGAAGCGGCCTACGAACTCCTTGTGAGACTTGAAGCTGCTTCTGCTGATGAAACTGCAAACTATTCTTCAGTAAAATTTTCTTCATTTTATTTTTTTAAAGTCTGACTCCGGGTCTTCATTTATCATATCTGGTCGTCTGGGTTTTTAACTGTAAAATTCCTCTTTAGAGTGACTTTGTAACTTTGCAGACCTTTTTTATGCTCAAACAACAACATTACACACTAAAGAAAGATGAAAATGTATAAAAGCATAATAGGTCCTTTTTAAACATTTACATTTTTTATATATTTTAAAGAAAAAGTCCCCCACAAATAAAACCATACTAAAATTATAGCATTGTTTACAATTAAAACTTTCATTTGAAATAATCTGAATTTAATATTTTATGTCTGTATGTTTTTATTTATAAATAAATAAAATCTAATTCAAAATATTAATGACTACTATAAGCAAGAATGCTTAGTTTAAATGATCAAAAGTGACAGTAAAGACACGTATAATATTTTAAAAATATTATCATGTGACACTGAAGACTGGAGTAATGACTGCTGAAAATACAGCTTTGCCATCACAGGATTACATTTTAAAATAGAAAACAGTTCTTTTAAATTGTAATATTTCACATATACTTTCCTGATTTTTTTAATCAAAGAAACATATAGCTGACAGTATAAATATGGATGATGTTTTCTTCACTGTACCTGATGCTAAGACTCTGAGGGGCTTCACAGCGCCACCCCAAGGTGCTCCCAGAGAGATGAAGCCCTTAATGTAATGGTCTTTCCAGTCCTGAGTCTGCTGGTTGAGGAAGTACAGGATGTAGTTGTTGCCCATGCTATGGCCCAGAAGGTAGACTGGTTGCTTGTACTCATCATACATCTCTTCCACCAAGTTTTT
Organism: Opsariichthys bidens; assembly: GCA_037194245.1. Classification (NCBI taxonomy): domain Eukaryota; kingdom Metazoa; phylum Chordata; class Actinopteri; order Cypriniformes; family Xenocyprididae; genus Opsariichthys; species Opsariichthys bidens. Next base: position 14,351,155 of record CM074290.1, on the reverse strand, counting down.
CAGACGTGAAAAATACTCCTCCTGCTCATCTGTGTGGCATCAAACATAAACATAGATAGTTGTTAGTGGGACACATAATGAAAGTAGACTTTCTGAATGGTTGCTAGGGTGTTTGGGGTGGTTTCTAAGTAGCTATGTGTTTGACAAGAGCCTGATAACATTATCAATGCCCTTTCATAATAATTATTAATCTCATTATTTTATTGAATGTGCAAGTGTACAAAGAAAGCATGTTTTATATATATATATATATATATATATATATATATATGTGTGTGTGTCAACGATTATGTAAAATAGGATTATTCAGCACCAATCCAGGAGAGTCACTGTCAAATCAAATGGACCCGCCTGTCATTTCAGGTATATTTGATTTGAGTTGGAGCTCTACAGTTGAATAGTCCAAATGTAGAGGCTATACTCAACTATTTGTTTTGTGCTATGGTGTAATGACTGTTGTTGCCTTTCACTGTGATTTAACTTACTTGGAGCTATTCTCCAGTCATACGGAGCACCACGGACAGTCTCATTTCGCACATATCCAATGCTGACCAAATGTTGAACCATGGTATGAAGGTAACCTAGAAGAAGAAATGTACATCAGGATGAAAATGCAGATGTTGTGATGTAAGAAGTCCAATTACCTGAGATGTTATTCTCACCCGTCAGCTTATTTAAATCAAGAAACTCCATAGGGTGCGTCTGCCCGAATCCAGGGACCCTCACCTCTACCCCGGGTGCATTCGATATCTTGCGACTTGTCCTGTTGTACACAATTCTGCGCAAACAGGGGCAACTGTTACATTGATATCAAGTTCGAGCCAAAGAAAAATAAGAAATTGTACTTTAAATGTAAGGTTACAAAGGCTTTAGTTCACAGCTCCTGATAATAAACATAGTAAGGACAGTAGATTAATACTAATGTTATGATACATTGGCCTGTCCTTATGACATCAGCCTTTGAGAACCCTCCAAAAGCAATAGACAAAAGGTCAATGACCTGAAATACAGAACTGAAGATGATTAGGAAACAATTGTCAATAAATCAGAAATACCTAAAATAGGGCCATACTGTTCATTTGCGCACATAAGCATATGTACATACATTTACTGTATATAAATACACACATATTATTTATATATATATATATATATATATATATATATATATATATATATATATATATATTATATATATTCGTTCTATCAATATAAAAGTTTTCAAAAGTGACAGTAAATTATAATGTTACAAAAGATTTCCTGTTAAAGTTTGTTTCCATAGTCTGTTTACCTCATATTATCAATCCAGCAGTCAACTCCAATGGGCATGAACATGTTTAAGTCAATCCAGAGAGTAAACCAGTCCTCAGTTTTCCTGTAACACATCCAGTGCACCAGTGTGGGCTTGTCTATTTTGGCCTCAAGGCGATTACCCAAATTTCCAGGTACTGGAAGGGGTCAAAAATTAGTTGTTGTTTTTTTAATCCATATTTTGTGAGCAAAAATGGACCTTACAACAAAATGCACACAATTGAACTGAGTGAGGTCAAACTGTTGTCTTGTCTAGGTTGCCTTATGTAGGCTAATTGTACACTTTTTTACTTAATTAATGAACCAAATCCTATAGAAAACAAAACCTCTCAACTGAAATATCTAAACTATGAATGTAAGTTTGCTTACCTATGATAAGAGGAGGAGTGCTATTATTTATGACGCGAGGTTTGGCTGTTGGAGGGAAGATAACGTTAAATAACCAGAATCCAGAAGTGTGGTGCAGTGCAATCAGAAGAAATGCAATGCATCGGAAGGAACGCGAACATCCCATAGTGCTTGTGTCTGGGTTTGTCTGTCTGCCTCTGACTCCAGCGCTTTCTATTAATGCGCTCGCGTCGCGAGGGGGCGGTGAGCGTATCACCGGACCGTAAACACTGTGAACTCCTTTTGTGTGTGATGATTACATTATAAGGATACATTTCAACCACAATAGGATTAGGTGCAAACATACAAAACCATTTTAACGTGTTGAAAAGATAACCACACATGATTTCCACGAAAACCAATTTTTGATGACAACGAGAAATGCTTTTAATCTGATATATACAACAAAAAGTAAAAAAATTAGTAAATTGTTTTATTAGCTGTTATTCAATAATTTTATAATTCTGATTTAATATCATTTATACTTATAAATATGATGTTTTTTAAAAAAATAAATAAAAATAAGTTATTTTATATAAGGCAAGAACGCGTATCGACTCCGCCCTCTCGCTGTTACCTCAGCGAACCATCGCCATGGAAACCAAATTGCGCTACGTAAACAAGTAACAGGTTTTTACCTCACTGCCAATTGTGTTAATCTTCGCTTTTGAAATTTAATTTAAGGACAAACGGGCAAGAAATTCACCTTATTGAACTGTAAGTAAATTCACCTTAACTGTAAAATAAAATGTAAATACGTTATTGTGTCAGCTAGCTGCTTCTTTCGTGTTTGTATAGCTATTAATATGACTTGTTTTAGATGGAGGTGTTACCGGAAGTGGATTGTGAGGAGGACGCAACTGTAACAGATGATGAAGAGAATCCGGAGGGTGTTCGAGAATTGGAGAGCAGGCTATCTAACATAAGAATAACCCCCACACTTACACACATGTGAGGTTACTAAAGTTCACAAACATGTGGTAAACTCATGAAACCTTTTGTTAAAGCAATAGGAGTTTCTCTCACATGAACACTCTGGATGTTTACAACCTCCTTAATCATTAGCTACAAACATGGGTGGGTGTTGAATCCGGTCACGCATGTGGGGTAGTATATCAAGGTCAAACACCTCCAACTTTTTACCTTGACATGAATATAGGGTACATTAGTGCACAGGTTGTTGTTAAAACCCACCAACCATGGCATCAATATATAGTGGACTATATATTATGCACAGGTTACTTTTAAAATGTATTTCACTACAGATTATAAAATACATGATTTAAAAAGTAATTTGTAACGTATTTCATTACATTACTCAAGTTTAGTAACTTAATCTAAATACTTTAGAATACTTTGGAATACTAATAAGTGTGGAACAAACACAAAAAAGGTAATTGCACGTTTGACTTTTTCCCTCAGAATTGTGTGATATAAAGTTGCAATTGTGAGTTATAAAGTCAGAATTATGAGATATAAACTCACACACTAAATTCACAATTGCAAGAAAAAAAGTTAGTATTGCAAGTTTATATCTCTCAATTCTGACTTTATGACTTGCAATTTCACAATTCTGATAAAAAGAAGTCAGAATTGTCAAAAGCAAACTCATAATTGTGAGGGAAAAGAAAACAAATTGTGAGAAAAAGTTGCAGTGACCAGTGAATTATAAAAGGACTCACAAACAACTCTCACAAAACATGAAAACAGCCGTGGATCATGACAGGACAGCTAAGTTAAGTTGACAGTTGGGCATTTTTTTTATAAAAACAGTAATTTTGGCTTGTTCAGGACAGTACTAAATAAAAATAACAACATTTTTATGATCCCTTTTAAAAGTATTAAAATGTTGATGAAACTTAACTCCGCTTTTTCAGACGGTCAGAGTCAGAGAATCACCAATTGCTGTTTAAATGACATTAAAATTCAAAGTAATCACTTTGGTAATCTAAAATACTTTTCAGATGTAACTGTAATCTGATTAGCACCCATTTAAAATGTAACTGTAATGAAAATACAGTTCCTCAAATTTTGTATTTTAAATACATAACTAAGGTACTTGTATTTCTTTACTCCCCAACCCTGATTATAAAGATGAATATCATGAAGCTGGTCAAGAACATGTCAGGGTTATCGAAATCTAAAACCATCAAAACATTTTAGATTTTTTTTCAAATGACAAACAATATGAATAAAACCTTAACTAAAATGATATTAAACATCTCTCTATTTTTTGGTTTTTATTTTTGACTGTTTCAGAGCAAAACCTCAAGTGGACCTTTCCGAATGTCCATCCTCATACAAGGAGAACTCCTCACAGGAGAAGCTCATGCTTGCGATGGCTGAAAACTTTCGTCAGCAGTATGCGCTTTTATATCCTGACAACAAACCGCTTCTTCTGTGCCCTGTAAATGAGTGCGGTGTTCAGGTACATACAGCGAATTCCGCTTTCCAGACATGGCAACATTGCCACAAATGACTTGTATACTCTTTTGTTTTCATGATGGTTTCTTATTTCACTGTAATATCAACAGAAATTTGTAAGCACCACATTGCGAAGCACTTTGCTGCCGTATCCTGAGCTGTACGACTGGGAGGGATGTGCCAGTTTTGTGTCTGATTATCTCTCGTTGGAGCTCTTGGATCCACCATTTGAATTTGTGAGAATTTATCCCTATTAACTGGGTTTAACTTGATCTAACTTGACTTATGAGGGTTGTTTTTGCCTCTTGGACTCGAAAACATGTTTTTTATTTCAATTCTGTTTTATTTAGCCCAAGCAGCTGTCATCGCCCACCTGGGTTCTGCAGACTCAGAGAGGCACATGTTTTGATTTCTCCAGTGTGCTGTGTAGCCTGCTGTTGGGCGCAGGATACAACGCTTACTGCGTCAGTGGGTACGCTTCAAAAGAGATGTGTCTTCTCGATCAGTCACGGCAAGAATGTCCCTTACTGCAGCCTCAAATCCAAGTAAGTACAGAGTTAAAACCATACATTAGATCACACATTGCATGTAAAACATGTTTTATGGAGTGTAAATTTAAACAAATGAACTCAGAAAAGAGGTTTTCAACCTCTTTTGGGCCCCTTGGCGGATATATATACAGAGCAGGGTTAATATAGTTAACTAAAACTGAAACTAATAGTATCTCAACTATACTAAAATAAATAACACCGATACAGAGCAGGAAATTAAATAATTTTAAGTTAACAATTGACCCTTTGATTGACAGGCAATCTGACCAATCATAACCCAGAATCCGCCATTTTGTCGGACAAAGCAGTCAGGGGAGTTAGTAGATTAACGTTGGTGAACTTGAACTTGAAAAATTGTGTGTACTCACGTCTTTCTGCACTTGAAACAATATTCCTTCTGATGTTCATTCATGTTTATTTGATGCTATAAATGAACTAGTATGAAGAGATGATCGGTTCACGAGCCGCTTGAAGGAGCTACAGCGATCTGTCACGACACATTAAAGAGACACTATACGCTATTTATTGTCTAAACTTCTTAAAAAAAGAAACTGTTTCATATGTCTGTCGACGCGTTGTCAGTGTCCTCTTTGCTCTACGATGTATTTTTCACTTCGTGAGAACATGATGTGTGGCGTGAGAGCGCATGGCTTGTTGGATATAGCAACAGTAACTAAAGGGGGCGGGTCTTTGCAGAGGGTCAAATGAGAGTTATAAAATCCATTTCTGAGGAAAAAAAGATTGACTTTTTTCTAGTTTATATCTCACAATTCTGACTTTCTAACATGTAATTGCGACTTTATATCATGCAATTCTGACTTTATAACTCACAATTACGAGTTTATTTCTTGCAATTCTGACTTCTTTCCTCAGAATTATAAAATATAAACTCGCAATTGCAAGAAAAAAAAAGTCAGAATTGTTATATAAACTCGCAATTGCAAGAAAAAAAAAGCCTTTTACCTACCATTATTTTTTACTTAGCAGTGGAAACATGCGTTCATTCAATGCGTTCTTTAGCTGAACTTTAGCTTTTTTAAATTTAGTGGTTGAAGTTAATTTTGTATTTTTGTATTGCCACATATTTTTATATATTTTCACAAAAACTATACTGCAATTTTTGTTAGTTTTGAATTTTTTTTTTTTTTTCAGTTTTCCCACTAAAAAAACATTTACTTTTCTCAGTTCCTTTGTGAAATTTACTAATAATTTCTTGGCAAAAATAGTTTGAAAGTAAAAAAGTGTACAGTGTAGTTTGAGATCAATTTATTACTGACAGGCTCTCTGAAGTATGTCCACAGAGACCTTGTAGACCATCTGTTGAAAACCACAGCTTTAACACCAATTTCCTTGAGTGGCTGTATTGAAATCAGTTACTTCTGAAAACCTCATTTGGATGTATTCATGTTATGGATTATTTTGTTTGATCTGCTCAGGGTAAGACAGAGGAAAAGAAAAAGACAATGCGGAAATACTCTGTGAAGCCCCCACGCGACTTGCACAGCACCTTTGAAAAGCATCAAGAGGAGAAACGGCACACAGAAGCTAAAGCAGCTGCACTTAAGGAACAACTGGAAGCAGAGAGACTTCAGAAGGTTAGATACAGAATGTTTCAGTGAAATTCAGATTTTTCATTTGCATTTTCACCGGTTCCTTCTGAACAGGAGAAAGAACGTCCACCACCCGACCCTCTTCTGGGCTTGAGAGTTCACAGCTGGGTCCTGGTGCTCTCAGGGAACCGGGAGGTACCTGAGAACTTCTTCATTGACCCTCTGACTGGCAAGAGCTACTCCACCACCAACGAGAACTTCCTGGGCATAGAGAGTGTCTGGAACCATAAAAACTACTGGGTCAACAAGCAAGATTGCACTTTTGGTTGTGAGGTCAGTATCTCTTAGTGTGGTTGTGATATTAATGTGAAGATGACAAGCATCGGAAAGTTCATCGGGTCTGTTTGTGTGTGCAGGAGATGACCTTTGACATGGGCGATCTGTCGAAGTGGGAGTATATGTTGTGTGGTCTTACTAGCCAATCTATGTCCATCATTTCAGAGGCAAAGACACACCAAGAGTCAGAAGATGAGGAAGAAGTATAGAAAAAAATTTCCATTTAATTTTAATATTTTCAATTATTGATGGGTCCATTCCACACTGAACCTGATACCTATCCATATTTATGCTAAGAATCTGTTACATCACATGTAGCCACCTATTTTTTATTTTCTTCTGAAGGAGGAAATGGATGAGCTGAAGTTGTTTGAAATGCCTCCATCTTGGGTGACTAAAATAGATATTTCACCACCAGGTCAAGTCCTCACTCTCACACATAGCCTTTCATCCATTATCCTCTATCTCTTGAGGTTAATAAATCATTTCTGCTTTTATTTTGCATCTTTATAGATATGGAAATGCGTTATCCAGGTGGTATGAAGGTTGTTCAGTACAGGAAAGCCAAGCTGGAGAAGTTTGCCCCTTACCTTCTGAAAGACGGTCTGGTGACCAAACTCACCCTCTATAAAGACCTTGAGTGTAAGACATTTATTTATTTACAATACATTTATTCATTGTGCAGACGCTTTTATCGAAAGTGACTTACAAGTGAGGACTTACAGCAAGCTTTTCATCGTGAGCAGAGCACTTCAACAAAAAACATACCATATCATGTTGATCATTTATATTAGGGATATATCGATATAAACATTTTGGCCGGTACAATAATTCTTTATATTTGAAAGCCGATAACCGATATATTGGCCTGATTACAAAAACAAAAATCTCACCATTAAAAGCCATGTCCCGAGCACACGATTATAATGTTCTCATTATAATTTTATGTAGCCTATATGACTGTACATGCTGCACTTAACTGTATTTTCCTTTTTGAAGTGATTTTCAATCATATTTCAAGCAATTCAAAACCATCTGAAGTGTCTCAGCTGAAGGAAATACATATTACAATATTATAAATATTCTGAATAAATTGTATTTATTTATTTACCTGATATTTTAGCATTTAGCTTGTGTATTGACATCAAGTACAAACTCAGTTTGTCGCTCTCTTTTTTTTTTAATCAGGCACACAACCCATCACCATTAAGGAATGGTTCAAACACCGAAGTGACTGTCTTGACGAGAGAGAACTACTCACAGACAGCAATGTGACATCTGAGCATTTCAGGCCTGGAAGAAGTGATGCTCTGAAATGTAACACACATTTTCTGTATACTAGCGATGCCAGTAAGCGTGACTCGTCATATTACTGATGGCTCATTAACTTTAATAATACCAGTTTTGCTCAAATTGTGTCAGGGCTCCTTATTGCATATTGTATATCAAGTAAATGCTTCATTAATACGGAATTATTTAACAGATTATTTTCAATTTAAATTAAATAGCTTTTGGGTTTTTTTCCTGTGTGGGTTTGGAAACTAAATCAGTTCACAAAAAAAAGCCTGGCTTGCATTTTAAAAGTTTAATTTTGTTTAGACCACAGGTACATCACTTTAGTTCCTGAGACGGAGCGTCAGATGGACTTTTATAGTCATGTTCGCACTGACGGCCTAGCCAGAAGAATCGAGAAGCCTTTCGAAACGACAGAAACCTTTGAAGATCGGACTGACTTTCTCTTTTATCGACATGTTGTTTATGGAAAGCGAATCAAAGTGATTCGGGCTGGAGAGACTTTTGAACAACGGCCTATAAGGGTAATGCTCTCCCAACAAACAGGCTTGACCTTTAACCTTTAAGCAGTTTAACCCAATATTATCTTGCAGGTATAACATTAACCAACGATATACTAAAAGTTACATATTTTGCATCTAGTGGCCTTGCTAACAATGTCATGGACATTTTGTTTGGGATCTCCAACAGAGGGTGGAGGAGCGGTTCCACAGAGATCCCTCTAAGCCGGCAAGTAAAGATGTGGCTGAACGGATCTTTATAATGTCTGACAGACGGATCCAGGTGACCTATCATCTAGAGGACGACAGGATCATCCCAGCTTGGCTCAACTTCATCAAACCCAAAGAGGCGGCAGACTCACAGAAAGCAGAAGCTTTTACTCCACAGATGGTTTCTGGCTTTCAGGTCTCATGTCACACATAAATAATTACTTTGGTCAAAATAATACATCAGTGTTTTATTGCCACCTAAAAAATTAATAAATAAACAAAGATTTCGAGAAGAAATATAACAGGAACATATGAAGCATACAAATAAAAAGACTCAATACTCCTTTTAATGGTAAAGTAGGCAAAGTTTTGAGAATAAAATCAAAACGTTACACGATTAAAGCGGTAATATTTTATTAGAATGAAGTCAAAATTACGAAAGCGTTATGAGAATAAAAGAGCAAAGAGAAATGAATAGAAAACAATTATATAGAAAAGGGAAAAGCGACGAGACATTTCTATTTCTGTCAAGCCATGATCCATAGCTCCACCCACAGTAAAAATCGGATTGGTCCAAATCTGACTCCAAATTTGATAGATTCCAAAATGAAAACTTGCAACTTTGTAAAATACTTAGGTTTTCTTGTGTGATCCAGTTGGAACGGTCTTGTTAAGCATCAGATTTGCTACGATTTTGTCTTTTTCGCTGCAGATGGAAAGATAGTCAAGAGAAATTAAATCAATATTATGGTTTATATTTTGTTGCGTTTGTGTTTACGGCTTGTTTCATCTTCAGGTGGATCGTTCTGCGAAACCCTACAGCAACTTGCAGTTGTATGAAATGCTTGTGGAATTGATGAAAGATGAGGAGAATGTTGAACTTCGAATAAGAGATTTAGAAAAAGAGGTATTACAAGTTCACAAGCACCACAACAAAAGTTTTTGTCTAGCAGATCATATTGACTAGCATGTGCGTTTCAGGTTAAGTACATCCTTTCTTTGAGAGAAAAGGAGGAAAGTAATTCTGATCTGCTGATCTCTATATACAACACTATGAGGAACAAGATGGCCCATCGGCACATGGAAGAAAAGGTGAATCAGGGGTTTAAACACTTTCAGCGCACAGATCCAAACTACCACCTACCTCTTGATCCTTTCATTCCTCAGGAACGTATGGCTAAAGAAAAGCAGCAGCGGCAGATAGAGAAAGAGCTGGACCCGTTGGCTCCTTTCCAGGCCCGACTGGGACAACCAGAAGCCCTCACGTTCCAGGAAGCACTCCAGCTGAAAACAGACTGTCTGACTGAGTTTAAACAGCAGCTTAATTACAAAATCAGCCTCATCCAGAGAAGAATCGAAAAGGCAAGCTAATTCAGTCAAGAAAATTTTGCACGTTCTTTAAATACTGGATCGGTAACTAAAGGGAGCGGGTCTTTGCAAAGCGTCAATTGAGTACAAGCATAAAACATGAGGCCATTTTAATTGGATAGGCTTTTTTAATAAATTGCTCCTTAAAGGGCCAGAATAAGCTTCCAGTGAATTGAGATCATCTCAAACTTCTTTGTTCAGGAGACAGAGGAGTTGCAGAAGAAGCAGCAGTGGTTCCAGACGAACCAGCTCACCTTGACCGTTGAAGACGAGGACAAATACCTCACCTACTGCTCAGACGCCATGTTCAGAATCCACATCCTCAAACTGAGACTTAGTCGGTACGCATCTCAAATCATTTGCCGAATACTGTTTTGACAACATGGTCTGATCTTTTTGTAGTATCTCATGTAGTTTTTGAAGACAGTACAACTGTAGCTAATTAACTTTGGATGCGTATGGGCAGATCTTCACCTTGTTGATTGGTTTGCAAACAAGCACATTTGAACATTTTGCTTTAAAAAAAAGTAAATGTTTGTTGTTTTTGTAGACACAAGGAGAGAGCACCTCAGAAGTATCTGGCACTGGATGAGACATTAAAAAGACATCCAAGGTTGGCCAGTCTCTTGTGACTCAAGATAAGTGCATTCAAGTGGTCTGCCACACGATCTTCTTATATGATGATCTGGGACACTCCATATCTCAAACCGTCACATGTGATCTCAATAAAATTTTCTGTTGGCTTCATTTGTAGGGTTATTTCCCTTTTGTTTTGAGAAAGACACAACTGTTAAAAAGTTGAGGAAAAAGTTAAAAAGTCAAGTCACAATTATGCTCTACTGGCAGACCCTCTGGGCCTCTTAGATCAAAAATAAGGTTTTGGAATTTAATTTTTTTTTTTTTGCTTCATTGGAATGGAATGAAACTTGGTGACTTTTGTTACATTAGCTATGTAAACACAGAAAAAATGATGGATATGATTTGGATATTTTATAAAGTCAAATATAAAATATATTTTGTTTATAAAACAAAAATCAAACTTGGCTTCGTAATCAAAAACGACAGACAGGAATTCTTTTTTCTTTTTTTTAGCATTCGGTTTTAATTGAAAAATAGTTAAAATTGTCAATGGGAAAAATAGCTAATAAAATTGTAGAAATAATGCAGAGTATCATAAAATACCCTCATAATTCTCTAATTACAGTTTTTGACAGTGAAGAAGCCACGTGTGACCCCTAAATTAAGAGGGTTAAAAGTTTGGGGTAAGATTTCTTTTAAATGCTTTTGAAATAAATCTCATGCCCACCAAAGATGCATTTATTTGATCAAAAATACAGTAAAAACTAATGAGATATTTAAGAATGTGAATTTTCAGCATTATTACTCATCCTTCAATGTCACAGTCATACTAATATGCTGAGTAGCTACTCAAACATTAAATGTTTAACATGGTTGCGCTGCTAATATTTTTTCAGAAACCATGATAAACTAAAAAAATCCTTGGGGAAAAAAAAAGCACTCATTTGAAAGTTGTGATCAATTTAAATGCACCCTTCCTGAATGAAACTTAATTTCTTTCCATTTTTTAGGGCTGCAATAAAAAAAAAAATTATAATTGCTTTACATAAATCTATAATGTAATAGTACTGTGCATTGCATAGCCCCTTGAAGTAAAAATTCAGAAGAACATTGTATAGTTTGTTAAATTATATAAAAAAAAACTTTATTGCCATTTTCACTATAGATTATACACTTAAACTTAATAGCAACACTTCAACACTAATCCGAGTTGAATACAAAACAATGCATCAATAACCAACATTCTACAGAGTGCAAAATGTTGGGAAATATTATTTAAAGAAAAACTGATTTAACAGCCTTTAGTAATGCAAACTTTATTTACATAAAAAGAAAGATCCAGTACTTCATGCCATGCTCCTTAAAAGAAAGGAATCAATCCTTCAAAAGTTATGAGATTCAGAGATGCTTGTAAGAGAGAGAGAGAAGGCAGAAAGAAAACAGCAAAAATGTCAAACAGTGTTGAACGGATAGGAGTTGAGACCGAATGAAAGTGACATTAATTTAGATTTCTCTAAAATGTCTATTTAAAAAAACAAAACAAGCTTCAGTTACACATATTACAGCATTCTGCACAAGGAAAACTGTACACGGATAACCCTAAATGACACATAAAAGCCTGGTGTGGTTAGCCACCGTATGTACAAAAACAACTGTGCACAATACTAACATACAGAAAATGTTTACTTAATATTATACAATGTAGACAGACCGGGTTATTTATTTATTTTTTCATCCTATTTCGCATAACCGTAATCTATGCACGCGTTTACCCTGAAAGACGATGGGATGGTTGAGTTTAGGGGGGAGTCAGCTGACTATCTAGTGCGTTAGCGAAGCGAGGCGCCGATCTACTGCCGGTTACTCTTTATCCTCTCCAGCCTCTTTTTGAGGTCGTCGAGGTTGGAGGCGGGGGAGGAGGAGCGGGTGGGGCTGTGGGAGTGAGACTGCTCCTGCTGGAAGTGCTCGCGAGACTCCTTCAGCTGGGACAGTTTGCTGTGGAGCATGTCTGTGGAGGAGGCCACCGATGGTCTCAGGGAACTGAGAGGAGGTCGGTCTTCCTCTGGCTGCAGGAGAACACACACACACAAAAATTGACAACCTTTTTTTTTTTCATGTAAATACACAAAGATTTAAGAATAGTTTAAGGTGGTAATGCATCAAATTAAAAAAAAATATTGTAAATAAAATTAAAAATACATTACAAGATCAAAAGGAATATTTCTGATTTACTGTAATTGTTTAACAACAGACGGCTTATGAATATCAGATTTTTTAAAAATATTGATATTCAATACCTCATCAAATTTTAGGACTCAATAATAATAATAATAATAAAAAAAAAAAAAAAAATATATATATATATTATGAATAAGTAATTGATGAAGTCCATTGTTAAAATGAAAGAAAATCGAAATGTTTAAATCTCTGTTTAATGTATTAATAATGCCTTGCCAAATTTTAGGACTAAGATTTTCATTATTATTAATAGATGTGCAACAACTAAGTAAAATTTATCAATAAAAGTAAATCAGAGTTTTGCTCTTATTGATATACTAATGATGATACTTTAACAACTATATAATTCAATAGCTAAGAAAAAAAGTGTTTTAACCAATTGAAAGTGTTGTAACCAATCTTAAACTTAGTTAATTTGTTAAAATGCAGCTTTGTATTGCATTTGCATAAAACAGCTTGTTTGTATATTAGATTAGCTTCATTACCAAAGATTATGTAGCAATATGAACATGAAACGAGTCAATAACTGTAGTTAACTGTCTTTTGTGTGTTAAGTTTTAATAAAAAACAAACCGTCGAGTTCTCAAGGCCGCGCCGTTGCCGCAAGATCTTCAGTCTCTCGTAGTAGGCGGCGGCGTTCAGATCTTCTCCGTTGGGCACAGTGCTGGAGCTCGGTGGAAAAGAGTCTGTGCTGTGCTGAGGGATTACTGAAAGAAAACACAGACCTCAGTGTGCTAGAAAAAAAAAAAAAAATGAAGGCAGTGTCTTTGATAAGAAAACTACATTTCATAAAGGTTGGTGTAATTCACCTGTGGAGGTCTGGATTCGGCCCTTCCCTTCACGCTCAGACTCAATCATGCGAAGTCCTCTCTCCACGTAGCTCTGGAAGAACTGGGATGTGTTCCTCAAGAAGGGCTCGAGGTCTGCATCAGAGTACTTCTGCTTATATTCATACAGCTCCGTCAGACCCTGACGTATTGAGTGGACAAGAGCAAATGATTCTGGTTGTTCTCCATTTCACGATTACTTTTGATTTCAATTCACAAGCTGGATATACATCAGGTACAGTACATGCCAAGATTTCTCAAGGATGTTACGTGACATTTACAGGCTGTTTTATTGACATCTTTCCCTGGTCGAAACACTAATTGAACGATTACACAAGACATGTGGACACTGTATCTTTTAACATATATGAGATTATCAGTTCACGTGCGCTTCGGACTGCCACCGCGTCACAGACTACAGCGATCAGTCACGCAACATTGAGAATTTGAAAGCAGAGACATTTCATATAAAAAAAAAAAAAAGTAGTAAAACAAAGCTTGTGATTATTGGATGGGAGGGCCGCTAAAAATGGGTTTAGTCAAGTTTTGTTGAAGCATGAACGAAAAACAGCAGACCAAAAGAAAAAAGAAAATTGATTTTCAGTCCTATTAATTTCCAAACATTAGACAACTCTTTCCAAAGCGGCAGTATTACCTCTTTAGTGTTTTCCTTGGAGCCAATCTTTTTAAAGATCTCAGACAGGATGTCACTCACTTTGGCTTTGATCACCTTGTCATCCTATTCAAATTGAAATACAAATTTGAAGAAACCAGATAAACCACTGCAATTTTCATAAGATGAATGTTTCAGTTCAGACCCAGCAGAACATACCGATCTGAGGGCGCCCTTCTCCGTGCTCTTGTCGGACTTCAGTCCCGACAGGTTTGCCGAATGTTTGACCACCCGCCTCAGGTGCGCCTCCAGTTCGGACTCGTTGCGGTTCTCAATCATGGACATGTGATCTAATATCTACAGACAGACATTAACAGATCACTTTCAGCAAAAGCAACGTTTCATGGAGAACTTTCAGGCTCTGTTAGGGACTCGTGTACCTTGGCGCCCGTGAGTCTGCAGAGCGTGTGCAGCAGTGTCTTCAGTGTCCGGTGGGGAACGTCACTCTTGAGCTGCTTGAGCTTCTCTTTGGGGAAAACCTTCATGAAGTTGTGCACATCCAGCAGGATGCGGTCCAGATTAATACTGTTGATGGTCTGAGGCAGGAAACGGATCATTCTCCATAGACACTGCATGGTACAGAGAAAGGTGGTGTTTGAAGAGAACAAGAAAGCTATTTTTTTTTCCGTATATATACCAAATATGTTAGTATTATGCATTTAGTATTTTTTATTATTATTATAAAAAAAAAAAAAAATAATATATATATTATAAGTGCATAATACAAATATTTTTGGTATATACAAAAAAAAGGATATAATTTTTTGTTTGTATACCAAAATATATATAGAGATAAGAGAGAGCAAGTTTTATTTCATTTCAAATTTAATACTTTTTGTAAAATTGTTATTTAGATTTTATTACAGATTTTTCAATTATTGAAAATGATTAAGTGTTATTTGTTTAAAATAACACTGACCTGGAGACGAATTATTGCTGCCATTTAAAAAACAAACAAAACAAAAAAAAAGCCAAAATGGCATGTGTCTTTTTGATTTTGAGGGTGGCTGTCATCAACAATGAGCTAATAAAAAAATGTAAGAAATGTGTCAAAGTAACCATCTTTAACTGTTCAGGCTTGGTTTTTACATGATGTCAACCCAAAAGGTTTCAGTTTCCAAGGTGCAATTATAAATGTAAAAATTATTTCAATAGTGTTTTATTAGTCAGCAGAAAAAGTGCAAATTATGATAACTTGACATGTGCAGGCATTATTGTGCATGATTCATCATTGTCAAATGTTATTTTCTCTACCTCTGAAATGACCTTTGTGGGTGTTTGAGTAGAACTAAGCATATTTAACCAATTTCATATATATATATATATTATATATATATATATAAAATAATTAAAAGTCCACCTAAATATCTCCCACTTAACTGACATGACTTCTGGGTGTGTAATAAAATTCAATAAAAGTAATAACTAATTAAATCATTTTATCCACCATGATTTGTGTGTATTTACGGGGAGAAAAAAAGCCAAGAGTTCTGCCTACAATATGACGCAGTTAAAATGTCAACATACATGTATAGCCAAACAAAGTACACCAGTTTTACCTTCATGACAAGTTCAGAGAACATGGGGGAGCCTGCGGTGCTGATAAGACTGTCCTGTAGCAGCACCAGCAAAGCACTGTAAAGAAAACAATGACCTTTAATCTACAACCATCGATTACACATGCTATGCTGTAAAAATTGGGCCAACACAGCAAAAGTTCCTGGAGGCGACCTATACCCAAGCACAGCCGCACTGCTAACCTTAGGATGTTGGTCTGGTCAGATTTCTCCAGCACTCGAACCACAAGCAGGTTGACGGAGCGAATGAGCTGCTGTCCGTCCTCGATGTCCTCCACTCTGGAGTCCAACATCAGCGTGATCAGACCATGCATCAGGTCCTTCAGGACGCCCATAGAGGCCTCCCGTGCCAGACTCTCCATCGAGAACAGCTGGAAACAGACACACGGTGACTCAGCACACCAATGAACAGTGACTTCTGTTTGCTTTGCAGAAACTCAATGCATTTTAATGCGTAAATGATTTTCTGCAAACAAAAGCTGCTTGTTTCTGGCAACAATACCAGATGTGTTCAGAAAGTCAAAGTTCTCTTCCCAAAGTAGAAGTAAAACAGCACTCACAGAGAGCATGTTTCCAATGATGCAGCTGTAGAGTTTGAAGATGTCCTTCTTGTCCAGCCGATCGTCGGCCATGTGCGTGTTGTAAATGAGCCGCAGCTGCATGAAGGTGGCGATGAGGAACTGGTCGATGTGTCCAGACATGGCTTCCGCTTTGTCCGCCTGCCTCAAGACCTCATCAATCTGTGGATGTCACAGGCAAACGGCTTATGCATTTTCAGTTTTGGGCAAAATTATTTTTTTGCGGTGTCAGAAATGTCGTTCCTGGCTAGAACCAACTAAAACCATATAAATTCTATGAACATCAAGGTGGAATATCCAAACAGTAGAGGCAGGACACCCACCTGTGCCAAGGCCTGGATACTAGTGTTGATGTCCCCACTGGCTACCTGTGAGATGACGAAGTTGATGGTGGACGCAGTGCTATTGTGAATGTCGTCAAAATGAGGAGAAACCGAACGAATCCTGAAAACACCAAAAACAGGATTTAAACCATTTAGCAAGACACGCCACAGCATTTCAGAAGCATGTAATGCATTTAACTGACTCAAAACAAGAGCTCCATTGTGCTAAACTCTTACTTGCGCTCAGGAATCATGACCGGCTCCAGAACTTCATCCAGTTTGTGCTGCACCAGGTCGGGGATATCGCTAGCGCATGTGTGGTTGTTCTCGAACACGTCCAGATCCAGCTGAAACTCTTTAGGGATGGACGGAGCCGACTGCTCCAAGTGTGCGTTCTGTGCCCGAGCTTGACTGTTGAAAATGGAGGAAAATGTCACTTTGCTGCATTTTATTTATTCAGAAATCAGCAAATCAGGATATTAGAATATTAATGGTTGCTGAAAATTCTACTCTAAATCGGCTGTTAGTCGCTAATTTAGGCAATAAATCAGCTAAATCACATTTATTAATTTACTTCTATATTCTATATTCAAAGTAATGATTATGAATGTGTTGGGGAAAAAAATAAGCCATATTTGAGGGTGATGGATGATAGGCGAACGTTTGGATTTCCTGCCCGAGACACTGTAATTACCACAAGGACCCGCCGTTAACGATCTGTCCCTCACGGACTGCTTGACTTCGCCACAAGGTTTTTCATCTGCGACTAAACTACTAATAAAATTTTTGGTTGACTAAGCCTCTTCAAGTCGACTTTAGTTGAAAATTAGCGTGCAAAACTTTAAAAATAAAAATAAATAAAAAAATAAATTCCACTTCGCCATCACAGGAATAAATTACATTTTAAAATGGAAAACAGTTAGAGAAAACTAATATTGTGAAATATTACAATTTAAAGTGTTTTTTTTTTTTTAATTAAAAATTATTATTTTTTTTTTAAACCAAACTACCAAAGTGAATATATAATAATGCATAACATTTGGTATCAAGTATATTGGTGCATAAACATATTTCATTGTTCATTTTGTGAATCACTGAAAACATGCTTTGCTTTAAAACTAATTTATATTGTATTTTACTCCTTACAATCAAATGAGGCTTAAAAACGTTGCTATATCAAATCAACTGTATAATCCAATAGTTTCCCTTATATTTCAGTCCAGTTTTTTGTGATCTCTAGACCTCCAGGATGTCAGATGCCTTGTGAGCAGTGGCTACAGCAGTACGGCAGTACTTACATCCTGTAAGTGCGATACATTATTCTGTCCATGGAGGGCAGCGAAGAAAAGAGAGGAATAGCAAGAGGAGAAAAGAAAGGCTCAGGATTAAGAATCTACATGCAATGACACAAGAGGATAGAACGAGACTGAGACAGAATTAGACAATGGCCGCATAGAAAGCATTACACATGGGTCAAGAACTCCCATTCTGGCCAACTTGCCATATAATACCCTTGGAATTCAAATGATCATTTAAGAATGCATGAATTAAAGTTTAAAATCTTAGGTGGTCCATACTTGAGCTTGTTGGGCACTTCCTCTTGAGCAGGCTTGCGGAGGAAGGTTGCATTGGGATTGGTGGGTTGCTCCCTCTGGGGTCGCTCCTGTTTGGTTGAGGCCACAGGCGTCTTCTTGGCCGAACGTTTGATTCTCTCTTCAAGCATGCTCATTTCTTTCTCAGAGAGCTTGACAATTATAAAAGAATTAAAGTTCAGTTTAGCACACAATCACATCCAACAAGAACCTTTCACTTTTATTAGAAGTTGCCAAGGCGATATCTCAGCAGATATTTAACTTTTTTTTACATTATTGTAGTCCAGAGAAAGCTACTGCATCAGAGCTCCCATTCTCAGTCTTCATTAGTTCACCATCTTGGATGCCAATCGACAAACTTTAAATTCACATTTAAAGTAATATACATGTTCGAAGGTAACTGGTGTCTTACATTGCCGATGAGTTTGAAGACCTGGTCTCCACAGGTGTTGTAGGCAGCCACGACGGTATTGAGAGCAGCATTGCGGACCGTAGTGTCACGGTCTCCGATGTGAACGGCGATTTCTTTGAGAGCCTTGGCCGGAGTTGGCTGGCACACATTCATACCGAAGTTCTCAATCAGGCATCCGAGCTCCTCAAGACATTCTGAAGAACAAACAAGATACAAAACGTCATGATGAAGACACTTTCTACTGTAAAATGACTGCTTATATTTGAGAAATCAAATTCACATGTAATTTACCAGATCTCTGCTTGGAGTTCTTTGATTTGGTTCCATCCATAAGGAAGGGGAAGACTTTACTGGCTGCATAGACTTTACACAGCATTGTCAGAATAGCACGGACGTCTTTGCGCACCACATCCTTTGATTCTCCAACCTGCATAGAGGGCAAGAAAACAAAAAGTACTACGTTAGGGTGCGTTTCGACTAATTAGATGTCTTTGGTGTCCAAAGACCCACCTTGAGGATCAGGTAGGGGATGAAGGAAGAGGCCTCATAGTCGCTGAGCTGGTAGTTCTTCCTGCTCAGCATGGTGAAGAGCAGCTTGAGGAACTCCAGGGCTTTCATCAGCACACTTGTGTTGGTGTCAAAGAACCGCAAGGTGAACCACTTCAACACCAGGTCCAGACAGCTAATCACAGCATCACACTCTGGCTCCATGTGCTGGAAAATAGTTATGTTTAGGTCTAGTATAATTTGTTATGATTGCAAACTAACCAATTGGTTCGACGAGACTAACCTCAATCATGGCTCCAATAGCTTTTACATGGCGCTGAAAATCAAAGTGGAAGAGTTCGTCTTGGAGCCACTTGGGCAGACATGTCGACATTTGAGTTTTCAGCTGCTCCACATACTCGTCACGAGGAGTCATGAAGTTCCACTTCAGAATCTAGAAAAGAGTTGCGATTTGGTAACCAAACACAGACGAGCCTAATGGTGCTACTCAATAGTGCAGATAAATGCTGTTCACGAGGACAAAAGCTGCTCACCTTTAACGCCCTCTCTTCCTTGATCCTCTGCTCCTTGCCATTGGGAACAAGGATGAAGATGGGACCAGATCGGTCCTCCTCATCCTTTGCCCCAGCCTTAACTGGAGGTTTCTTACCCACAACACCCTAAAGTATCAGGAAACAGTCGTGTTATCCTTGCTCTACAACAAATCCTTTAAATTTAATGGTGTTCAGAAGAGAAAAAGAATGAAAAATGTAAGTAGCTATATAAATACCACCCCCCCCCTTTTTTTTAAAGTAAAACAAACAAACAGACAGGCATTGGGCTCACATAGCCTACCTCTCTCATTCGGCACAAATCCAAAGGTTTCCATATATGCGATGTATTTGGATGCTAAACTTATTAATTAGGCCTGTGTAAACTAGGCTTTGTAAGGCAACATCCATGTAAAAGATGGGCCACAGAGGGCCACGCTGAACAGCACAGATTGCTCAATTTAATTAGTCTATAGTACAGTGCATTTATGTTTGGTTGACTTATTTCGATAATGAACAGGCTGCGATGTCAAGTTGACCTTCAAAGACCACATTACAAACACAGCTCGGTCATGCAGATTTGCACTACACAACATCAGGAAAATGAGGCCTTTTCTAACTGGCCACGCAACAACTTCTCATCTAGGCCCTGGTCATCTCTAGGCTTGATTACTACAATGCTCTTCTGGTTGGACATGTGCAAAACAAACCGCTACAAATGATCCAGAACATTGTCGTCAACAAGCCCAAGAGAGCACACGTCACACCTCTCTTTGTCTCTGCAATGGCTTACAGCACCCTCCTACCTCCACTCACTTTTACAAGTCTACGTCCCAACCAGAAGCCTGAGGTCACTAAAGGAGTGCCCCTGCCCCCACTTGTTTCTTCTTATATTTTATGTTTTCTTCCTATTCTTATAACAGCTGAAAACTAAATACTCCATTTATGGTCATACAGATAAGCATAAGGCAAGATTCAAAACTTTAAAGGGTTTCCTTGTGTAAACTTACAATAATAAATTATATATATAACTGCTTTTGTTAAAATATATATTTTTTTTTTCCAGCCTTAATTTTTCCACTGACGACCACAATTGGACCAAACTATTGTGGCTGTATAATAAAGGTGGGAAGGAAGATTGTGAATCAGTTTACAACATTACATGTAGAGCTTCCCCACCAAACCGTGTCATCTCACACCAGCTCCACTGGTGCTCTGTAGGAGATACTAATACCTTCTCACTGTTTGGCATCCCTCTTGAGGGCCTATTTTGTTTAGCATTATCTTTCTCTGCCTTCACCTTGAGCTCCATGCTCTCGCTCTAGTGCAAAAAATGACACTTTAGAGAGCAACACATTTAAAATGCTAAAATACAGAACCCAATTGATCTTAACATGTTTGACTTTTATAACAAAAAAAAAAAAAAGAAAAAGAAAAAAAAGGCATAAACCTAAATTCACTTTCATTCGAGGCTTCTTAAGAAATGTAAAAGATAACACGATCATTGTCTTCCCATGAACATTCCCTTGTGTATTATGGACCTTGTGTTTCAGATCACAGATTTTAAATTGTTCATGAGCAGCAACTCCCTACAAAAGCAGACAAAGCAGAAACACTGAAATGTGCCACACCTTTTTAGCTGCAGGACCGGCTGGTTTAGCCTTCTTAGTGTCTGGTTTGGGTTCTGGTTCACTGAAGTCTTCACTGGGACTGTGGTTCCTGGCTGGAGCTGTAAAATAAAAACATAAAAAGCTGAGTCCAGCATCTTTAACAGATCTCCCATCATTTTCAGAATACTTGATTTTACATCACAAATGATTCAAAAACAGGGCTGGGAAAATCTGGCCCTAGAGATCCAATGTCTATTGGACAGGAAAATGGATATTAAGGGCCAGAGTTGCCCACCCCTGTTCAAAATAGCTCAAACCAGCCAGGCAGTGACGATCATGTTAGCTGTGGTTAAAGGGAACGCAAGTGAACCTGAACTTGGTTTGGCAGCAGTAGTGCTGGAGACGGGTTTGGAAGCTCCAGCTTTGACAGGAGCTGCAGGCTTGGCTGGCATCACTGCCCTCGCCTTCTCCAGCATGCCAACCACCTGGTCCTTTGAAGCCGGCTGTAGAAAGACAAGAGGGCAAGAGTGACGTTACACAACTGCTTTTCTCTGGTTGAAAGTTGATCCATGTGCTCCATATACATTACAATTTTTAAGTTTGGGGTCACTAAGATCTTTTATTTAAAACTTCTATTCAACAAGGCCATACCATCTTTACTGTCACTTTTGATCGATTTAAAGTTATAAAAAAATATATCTTACGATCATTCGATTCAAAGAATCCATAATATTAAGCAGCAGAATTTTTTACCATGTTTCTTGAGCACAAAATCAGCACATTAGAATGATTTCTGAAGGATCATGCAACAAGCCCAGCTGCAAGATTAGGGCATCTCCCACTTGCCTTCAGTTTGCCAGTAGCCTTGACCATTTTCTCATAGCTCAGGTGCATCATGAAGGTGGGGAGGGCATCCTGAGCTTTCTTGCGCACATCGCCACTGCGGTCCTCCAGGCAGGCGTACAGGTGAGGCACACACAGCATGAGGTCTGAGGGCACTGTCCGCAGGGTGGGGAGCTTCTCAGCCAGCCAGCCCAGCAACTATAGAATTTAAGCAGTATTTTAGCTTGTGATCATTGACCAAATAAAACAGGAAAGAAATGACCCTTCAAAGACTGTTTCATGTGGAGTTGTGTGGCTTTTAGACCACATCTCTTTGCTTTAAGGCCATTTATGCATTTGAACAAAAACCATGTAGTACTGTCCCAGTACAACAAATGCTGCCCAGATCTGAAGTTAGCCCTATAAAGCCTATTGTATCATATCTTATACAGAAAAAAAGGCCTCCAATTTAACATGACCAAAGCTTTGCTGAAAATAAAATAAAAGACAATACAATCTACAACATTTTATAAAGTATATGCAAGAATAATTTTTATATTGTATATTTAATTTGAAGTTGAACACCCTCGATCATCATATTGCATCGTTTAGCTCCCTTACATTAAAAACTACAGAACTTGGATATTTAAATGCTTAGGTTTATGATCAAAGACATTATTGGGAGATATATAGAGTGAGAACTGATATGCATTTTATGCTAGTTTGTAACAAGATCTCTGATTTACATTACAAGCTTTCAGAATGTGATCTTTTTGGCCATATAAATATACCACAAAAACCTGATGTATGAATTTTTTTTTTTTTTTTTTTTACACATGATTTAAAAAAGAAGTGATTTTGTGTGAAAAAAAGGTTGATTATTTTATGTCAGGCTTTACAGGGTTAAACTCGAGTGTTTTTACCTCCTGTCTGAGGAAGGGGTTTTCCTTCTTGAGCTCCTCTGATAGGTCCTCTCCTTCAAGCCACTCCTTCATTCCAGTCTGCTCCACCCAAGAGTTCAGGGTAGTCATGGCAGCAGCACGGACATTAGCCTGAAAGAGTCAAAATTCAAGCAAATTAGAAACCAGTCAATGCTCTAGCTTGAGGTTATCTGAACAGCCAGACGAGTAGCACAAGCTTGAGTGATTTCACACCTTAAGTGTAACAAACAGACCCCCAAACAATGTCTACTTGAGGGTTTCATACCTTGCTGTCACCGAGAACAGTGATGACTGGAATTCCCAGGTTCTTGACGTGCTGTTTGAGAGACGGACCCATGGCAGTGGCTATCTGCTGCAGAATATTGAGAGTCTGCTGGACCTACAGACACATTTTAAGCAATTACAGCCATGTCTTTAATAGACTGCTACAACTGAAATGCCTGTGACATTAGACAACAAAAATAAACGTGATGAACTACACAAGATTCAAATATTTAATTTCTAATATTAGATTAATAAGAATTTGCATTACCAGTAGTTTGTTGGAGTCATTGAGACGGCCCTTCAGTGCCATCGGTAGCTCGCCGATGCTGGCCTGGATGAATTTGGCCTCAGAAATAATGGCCGCCACCTCATCAAGACCCTCCTTTCTGACTTTCCAGTTCTTGTCACTGATCTTTGACACCATGTCATATGTGATTTTATCACTGTAAATGAGAAATCAAATTTCTTAACCTGAACTTTTTTTTTTTAACCAACATCCATAAGCTCCACGGTGGATTCATTATTTGAAAGCACCGGCACTCTCACTGACCTGATATCAGTTCTGGGCAGCAAGTCCATGATGTCTCCGGTTCCACCGTCCACCTCCTCTTCGTCAGCTGCATCTCCCTCCTCCTCAGCTCCTGCTTTTTTGGCGCCACGGATTGGGGCAGGAGGAGACTGACCATGCATCTATGAAAGATAGCATGACAAGGTGAAAAATCAGATTTAACAGGATTTAAAACACTAGCACCAGTGGTCAATAAGTCAACATGAACCAAAATTTTGTGGTTCTAAATTGGAAGACAGCAGCAGAATCTAAATATAAAACCAACTACAACAGATTATTTCCTTCATTTACATTATTCAAATCTTTTTTTTTTTCCTCTCTTTTTTTACTTTTTCTCCATTTTTATTATTGTTGATTTACAACTTAATAAATCAAAGACTGTCAACTAACTATGAAACCATGCTTTGATAAACACAGTGTTACTGTAATGGACAAACATGGGCATTACAAACAACGAAGCAGTAAAAATACACAAACACACCCCAATAAATATACATGGCATAAGCTAGATAGGGAGGGACTGGCATTATCAAATTAAAACAATGAATAAACCGGTGTGGTTCACTTGATTATATGTACATAAAGCACATTTTAATGTGAGCTAAAAACCCACTGATGGTCCAGTGAACTCTTTGAAAGGGTCACTTTGAATTACTGCATTTCAAAAGGCCATATTTACCTTCTCAAACTCAGCATCTATTTGTGAAAGGAGGGCTGGTTTTTCATCTTCAAAGAACATGCGCAGGGGAGCGCCCATGTACAGGTACATGACTCCCAGCAGAGCGATCGCTGACGTCCTCACAGCCTGAATTTAACATGAACGGCTCATTATACACAATTACATCTGACAAATGGAATTGAAGTTAATTTTGAACAAAGGGCAATATAACACTAACATTCCAGTCAAATGATGTTCATTAATCGCTACCATCATCAAGTGTTGCCCATAAAAGTATCATTAAATATGTCATTCTACTTGTAAGGCCCGATACAAGTACGGTTATGTACAATGAAACCATGACTCATAAAAACACTCACAGGATTTGTGGCACCCAGAGCAGTTTTGACATTGTTGATGAACGCCTTGACATTTATTCTGGATTATGGGGAATAAAGTTGAGTTAGAAATGAGGAAAAGATTAACTGCATGAAGGAAAAAAAATAATAAAGCCCAGGTATGCAGTGCTCACCCTGCAAATCCAAACTCCTTCATGGCATTGGCCAACCAGTTCAATGTCTCTGCTTGATTTTTAGGATTCTTCTGAGCGAAAGCCATCGAGACAACCTGAGAATTGAGAAACAAGGGCAATTTTAAAAAAAGACCTCCTACTCAGTTCAAGTTTAAATAAGTTATTTTTACAATATAATAAAAAAACACTTTAAGGCGTCAAAATCTTTAATCAAATGGTAGTGAAGTTTAACAATAACACCACCACCTACTACCACTAAACATGTCTTAAATTATTAAAAACTACATACAGATTCTAAATTAAATCGTATAATAATAAAAATACATTTATTATATTATTCTTTAAAAAATAAATAAATAAATCCAAAAAGTGGCAAAATAGAATAATTTGTTAATTTCTGCCATCTGAAAATGAAGAAACTTTTCCACATTACAAACACCAACCTGTTCAGCAGTCCAGGGCAGAGAACAGGCCTCCCCGATTGCAGTGAGACCCTCTTTAGCATTACTACCACACTTCACGTCACCGACCTTATCAACTAGGCCATCCAGAACCACCAGTGCGGACGTCTTTGAGAACAATCCCTTTTGTGCAATTAGTCCCACAATGTGGAGCTTCATTTGCATCACCTACAGAAACATAACAAACATAATGGAAACTAGCATCTGATCAAATGCCAAACCCTGAGAACTAATAAGAGCCTTACATGTTAAAGAGGACTACCTGAAAGTTGGTTTCTTTCCATCCAGGTTTCTTAGCCAGCATCCGGACTAAAGCCTGGCATGGCATTTCAGATTTGTCCATCTGCTCCACAGCCTGAGCAGAAAACAATCAAGCTAAGTTTAGAGCATATTCCTTAAGTTGAAATTACAAGAGATCTTAAAATTGCATAAAAAGTAGGCACAAAATCTACAAGTCACCTTCTGAAACTCCTCCATGCTAGCAAGTCTCTCTTTCCAGTTGCCACTGTCCAGCAGCTGCATACAGGAGGCTGGGAGCACAGCAGCCGCCCTCTCCTCACACACTTCCAGCTGATGAATGCGTGCACAAAAAATACAAAATAAAAACAATAACATGACCATTTTACAAGACAATTATTTTTTTGGTCAAGCCGTCAGTTCCACAAAAATATTAAAAGACATACCGATAACTCAGTCTCGACAACTTCTTTAGTGTCTGGAGCTTTCTTGGACTTCGCACTTGGGGCAGAGGCAGGTTTGCCCTTCTTGGGAGGTCCTGCAGCCTGGTCATGAAGAACATGACAAGCAAATCCATTTTAAATCTTTTGTCTCAAAAAAACAAAACAAAATTAGAACTGATTATACCTTTGCAGGAGGAGCTTTCTTAGGAGGCCCAGATGATTTGGCAGGTCCTTCAACAGGTGGAGGTGCTTTTGCAGCAGGTTTCTCCTTCTTCTCTCCTCCACCACCTCCTTTCTTGCCAACAAGCTGCACTTTATCAGCACATTCTTTTATCTATTTTATGCATGAAACATGAAAGGAAGAGCCATGAACTTCTGCACTAGCTCCACCCATAATCCATTTACCAACTGTCTGGTGCACATTATTTCCCCAGTTTTGAGTGCAAAGTTATTCTTATTTGACTGTCTGGTTTTATATTTACATGGTACCAGGTTGATACAAATACACCTGGCCCAAAAAAAAAAAAAAAAATTCATTTTAATAAGCAAAGATTTTATATGTGCATGTTTATTTCAGTAAAATTTTAGGTATTGTATATACCTAATCTTTAAAAAGTCATTAGCCATTTTCAAAATAATATCCATTTTTTCATACTCCAAGTGACGTAGCATTCAAGATTATCCATTTTTAATATCAGAAAAAAAAAAATTGTATAGAAATTGTACACATTTCAGCCAATTATCAGTTGTTGTTATCCACCCAAATATTAACATTGGTGTACCACCAAGAACTCAACCTAAATGCAAAACACGTTTTTACCTTGTCTAACTTGAGTTTGTCAACATCAGTCAGGAATGGATTGACTGCTTTCTCCCCTACCACTTTCATGGCCGTCCCCAAAGCCTCAAAAGCAGCATCTCTGACCTCCGGAGCAGAATCATTCACTTGCTGCACCAACAGAAGACAGACAACTTACTAAACAAGACCCCAAGACAGTACTGGCATTCAGAAAGACTTTTGGCGCACTGTACCTTGAGGAATGCTGCACAGAAGGGCTTCAGAACGCTTTTTGGCAATGTGCTCGGGGTGCAGCGACAGAAACTTCTGGCGAGGAACAGTGAAGCCTGTTGCTTGATGGAGGGGTTCTTGTTGTCCATCACAGACAGAACATCCTCACTGATGTTCTGCAAGGTTGTCTGCAATACAGTTATGCCAAAAATGAACAATTGATCAAATTTCAAATTATCATCTGCCACCATTCATTTTTAATACTCACAGTAAGGAAGACTGCATCAATGGCCTCCTGCAAGGCCTGGACCACCTGAGGTTTTTTCTCCTTGAATTTCTCCAAGATGGTTGGCACCACCTTCAAAAGATTAAGAGGGAAAAAAAAAATCATCCAATGAAACCACTGTCTGTTTACTCTAAACACCTCAGGAAAAAAAGACCAAATGAATCTTGAAAGGGTTTGTGACCATTTAAGTCATGGAGAGCACTTACAAGACCTGCATATGTCCCAAACTTCTTCCTCAGTCCTGCTGCCAGCGCAGCCAAGCACTTGGCTGCCATGGCCACTAACATCACATTGGCATCTTTCCCAATAACCTAAAATAACACAAAACAAAAGGAAGTGGTAATAGCCTTGCTCAGGGAGAATATTCCATTTGCCAGAATTCCACTAGAGCCTTTACCTTTTTTAATGCTCGGACCAGGTCCCCATAATCTCCATTCTCGAGTTTTGGGTTCTTAGTCAAAGCCTCCACTGCCTCCAACGCTTCCTTCCTCTCCTGCCATTTTTTCGCTTCCTGCAACAAGGTGAAATGAAATGAAGCAGAAGTTAAATGGACACAAAACCCAATAACAATAAAATACATTTACACTGTTGTTCTTACGATTTTTTCATAGAAGTCTTTAGGAAGTTTTGAAAGGATCTCAACGGCTTCCAAGAGCTCATAAGGATCCACCTGAGGAACTTCAGTCTCCTCATCATTGTCTCCTATGGTCAGAAATTAAAATTAATATGAAGGCATTATATTCATAGGACAAACTAAAATGAGTTTTAAAAAAATTTAAATAAATAATATATTATATAAAATACATATTATGGGCATTAGATTATATTATAACCAGTCAATTTTCAGTACTTCATCTTTTCTACACTGACAGCTCTCAGTTGTAAAAGAAAATCTCTTGGCTTTGTGCTAGCAGCTAATTCATTCACTATGGCAACCGATGTAGATATACTAGTCATATATCAACTGAACGAACAGATCTGATTTAATTACAAGCAAAATGGTAGTGCAGACAGTCAATTATAAAGACTGGTTTTGTAAAAAATCTGAAGAATTATAAAAACAAAATGAATACATTGTCTTGATGATAGTGTTTAGATTTAATGCTTAAATTTTCACTACACCCTCATCTCTGGATACACCCCTGTCTACTTTGCCATTTTCTCACCGTCCGCCTCATCTCCTCCTGCAGCTTGCTGCTGCTCAAACTTGGCCTTCAGGTCCTGCTGAGAGCGCAAGAACCTGGTCTGCTTAGGAGCTGTAGTAGGGAGCTTCACCCATTCTTCCTCCAAATCTTTCAACTGAAAGAAAAGGGGTCAAATAAGTAATGTTACAACCTGTATTAACCATTAACCAACTCAAGAGCCGATCTACACCAATATTTCAAGAGCTACGAACACTCAATTACATTAGCTGCAATAGATGCACATTTTAAAACTTCATGAAGAATAGCAGTCTCACCTGTACGGAATTAATATTCTGGAGGGGAGCTCGCAGAGCATCGCGGATCCACCTATAGATCTCCACTGCCAGCAATTTGGCTTCGTCTCGAACTGCCTTTTCTCGAGACTCAAATAGTTTTGGCAACACTTTGACAACAGGCTTGAGTGTTATAATCTTTGATCCAAATTCACTGAAAAAGCACAATTAACAAGTACTTTATGCTGAATAAGTGCCAGTAAGTAAGTGACAATTTGACAACCACATTTCCTACAGTGATGGCTCGGTTTAAAAATTGCCTACTCACCAAAGTGCCTTCCTTAGCGTCTCAATACAAGCAACAACAATCTTGGGGTTCTTGTTATCCAGTCCTTTGATCAGCTCATCCTGGACCACTTCTGCCTTCTCAATCTCTATGTACATGAGGCAGATATCAGTCCCCAGCTCCTTGGCTCGAGCTTTGGGCTGGTTGAAGACTTTGCAGACTACTCCAGAAACCACTTCCCCTGTTGTCCTGCAGGTTAGACTCATTTCCATTAGATCCCATTAAGACATAACTGATACTAGGCCAAACAAATTAATTGTGCCAAGTAGGTCCCTGTTTATTGCACCAACTTGGACCATTCTGGCATTCATAGCACAAATGGCTAAAAACAACAAACAACAACACCTCAAAACAAGAATATTGTCATCTGATGATTACAGACTGTATCCCTACAGCACATTGAGGAAATCACACCAAAACACAAACATTAAGGAAGTGAAGTTATTTCTTTTCACATCACTCCTTTATCCAAAGTCAGTTAAAACAATTGATACTAGAGGTCAACCAATTCATCGGTTTTGCATACTCTGGTGCGAACACTTCAGATGCTCATTTAATAGACAGTGAAACGATATGAACATAGAACATGTCATATTATAAATTAATTCATTTGCTGACTAGATGGGGCATTAGCAGAGAAAGAACAACAGTAGCCCATGTCTGCCGTTAAGTCTGAAGCTAACATTAGTAGTATCACAAAGGGTTAAAACAATGTAACAAAACTCAAATGTTTAATGTCACAATTGTTTCCATCTATTTGCATTAGTTTATATTCAGCTGCTTATGAATTCACTGGCCGCCAATGTTGCATATTTAAAGCTAGGGATGTGAGAAAGCAAACTGTTCATGTAGCCGACAGAAACAAATGGGACACTTCCAATTTTTTTTTTCTTCAAATCAACACTTTGATACATATTTAGTTATTTTGATAAGATAATCATCAAATGTACTAAAACAGAAGCAAATAAAGTGAGAGACTATACATGCAATACACATTTATGTAACTTCAGAGCTCTGGCCTTTCAGTAGGCATTTAAAGATGGCCATCTTTAAGCATGACTGTTTGGATTTAAATGAAATGGAAGAACTTTACAATAAGATTTTTTATTTGTAACATTGAGGTTAATGCTGTAGAATCATTGTTCATTATTAGTTTGTTTATTTTAAAAGCGTTACTTTTTGTTCCAGTTTGAATGCATGTCTTATTTACTTCAATATTTATTAATATAATATATTCATACGTATACATTTATTTCATTTAACATTTTCATTGTTCAGCACCGTTTTACTTTGAGTATTATGCCTTTTTTATCCACTTTAAAAACTACTAGTTTGATATTGATCCACTGCGAAAGAGTTTATTGTACCATTAACAATGACTAACAGATTCCATCTGGCTATATTTAGACAGTCATAAAGACACCAACTCAATGATGAAAAGCAGTAGAGGGAGCAGAACAAATGTAGGCCTTTTACTTAGATGCTTGTTTAAAGATAAGGAATTGCAGTCATCCTCATTAAGACCTGAACATAGCTCAACTGAGGAAAAGCTACATCTCTAAGGTTTCCTGAATAGGTTAAAGACTATAGCTACTGCTGCGTTCCTACAAACAAGACACCTACTTTGCCTGATGGCTCTCGCTCGATCCAGAAATGGACCTTCACCAGGAATCACATTTCTGCTTTGTTCCAAAACTCAGTTGTAAACAAAGTTCTTACAAAATATTATACCATATAAAACATTTCAAAGGAACAAAGAGATGCTCAGGGATAGAGGGAAATGCAAACATTGCCATTAACCCTCCAAGGACAAAATCAGCTCATTTAAAGCTTAGCCACTAGCACTATATTTCAAAGACTTCTGTTGAGACTATTATATTGTGATTTTTGGACAAAAAAACAAAACAAAAAATACTTACTTGCCAGCCACGTGTGCATTCTCGATATAAGCAAGTGCTGCCTCAAGTCCTTTGAGTTGGGCTACGGCATTGGAATCTGTTACAAATTTCTTGACAAGTCCAAGGTATTTGCCCCATTCTGGGCTCTTCTCGTCTTCTATCCTCTGGAAGAGCTTCAATGCTTCCTCGTATCCATTTAATCTCGCTTTCCAAATCTAAGGGAAACCAGAAGATCAATAATGACAAGAAACAACCAAGTAAATGAGCTTGTGATTTGAGGAAACTGTCCCATTTTTCCTTAGAGGCCAACCTACATTTAAAAGCCATTGTTCATAATACACAAACTCTTCAACTACACATGAAATGCTTTGTCACAATGTGAAGTACATGCAATAAAACTCAGGTTGATAAAGTACAAACTACTAAACTGAATTTGAATCAAAACTCTTTAAATGTGACCAATCAATGCATCCACTTACTAATCGGTCAAAAACTAAGGCCTGGTTTCACAGACTTAACCCAGGATTAGGCCTTAGTTCAATTAGAACATTTAAGTACCTTTAATAAACATGCCCTAGAAAAAAAACCATTACTGATGTGCATCTTGAGACAAGACAACGGCACTGACATATTTTAAGATATGACGTGCAAATTGCTTTCAGTTAAAACAGCTCAAACATGCATTTTATTCTGGGACTTGGCTTTAACCTCGTCTGTGAAACCGGGGGAATGAGTTTCAAAAAAAGAGCTGCACCACTGATTGTCCCGCCCCTTCACTACAAATATCAGCAAGAAAAAAAATGACTGAACCTTAAAAAGGCATGTTGAAAGATGCATTACAACTTGCTGAACGCAATCGTCCAATCAGTTTAAACAGCGGGATGACGTCATATATAAACAACTCATCACCTAAGATTGCGTTCACCCTAGGAAAGTTATCCAAGGTCCATAGTTTTTTTTTTTTTTTTTTTTTACTATACTACTGTTCATATAAATGCAGCCTTGGTGAGACTTTTCACATTATCAACATTACAAACCCCAAACTTTTGAATAATTTAAGTATGCACGTATGCGTGTTGAATAACAGGTACTATACTACCTGTTACTACCTGTAAATTATACTATAGTAGCAATTTATTTTTATTGCAGGCTATCTTTATGGCAAAAATTGAGCTGCAAGAGTTACATAAACAATACAAACCAAGCAAGACACATACAGCAAACAAGGGTTTATAACATCCAAAATTTAAATAGGTCCAAGCAATGGTTTAACTTCACTATTTCCTTTTATAAAAAAAAAAAAAAAAATCAAAACAAAAACTCATTTTGTTTCTGGGTCCAAGTAGAGCAAACAACTTTAACATTTCACTCATGGACATGATCAAGTATAAAGTAGTTTTTTTTATACCTAAATGTAAATGAGATTCATTACATCAGTGAGTTAGATTTCCATAAAGAATGTTCATTTATTTCACTGCTTTGCATAAATTCATCTCTAAAGGCAACAATTAGTGTGAACAAACTGCTGACAGTTCGGTTCTTCGACCACAAGCTGGTCTCCCAACACTGTCAGGGGATTTTGGATAGACCAATATATAAAAGTAGCCCGAATCACTCACCTTGTGTTCACATTTCTGGTCGATGGGCAACTTCATCCATTCACTGTCATCCCCCATTGCGGTTTTCTGTCAGTCTTATCTATTCAACTAAACAAAAGGGGAAACTTTGGTTGCTCACACACCATACAAAGCAGAACAAAAAGACCATTACAACCAAAGAAATGAACACATTAAAAATATGTACTAAATAAGCAAAGGTTCCGTTAAAGGAAATTAAGAACTTCAGGTTAAACCTTAACTAGACATGTTTGAGGTCATCTAATGCATGCAACAAACATCTCAACCAGCTAAAGTATTAAGAACAAATATAATTACACATGGCATGGGAAACTAGAAAGTTCTGTGCACTTTGCAACACCATCCACATGCATTTCAACAACAATCTCCTGCCAGACAGAAGAAATGCCTCGATTCACTTCACAGCAAATGCACACATCATCCAGATATGCAGCCAAAGCAGAGCAACATCCACTAATGCATCTCACAGAAGAGCCTAGTTTCATATTACACATCGATCTGAGCCTAAAAGTAAATCCTTAAACACAAAAGCCCAGGCTTTAAGTGAGGGAAATGCCATTTAAAAGCTTATATGCCAAAGAAACGTATATGAAAAATAAGTGCCGCCAATTCAGCCCGCCCAAAACAAACATAAAAGCAAACAAGGAGTGTTATGAGCAATAGCAACCGTCTATATGACTTATTAACTAAAAAATAAATGTTAAATAAAGCAGTGTGAGGCTTTTATAAACGTTAGAGTGGTTTGAGGCGCATCACATGTGAAAACACTATCGGGGTGCAGCAGAGCCGTTAGTGACCCGCAGCTACTGTCGCGCGAGCCGAAGCTTTTTGCAGATTAAGACGTTCAAATATGGCCTTAATTCAAACACGACGTTGCAAATCTAATCCTCACGGCTTTCCAAAACAATTCCCGTGGATGGTTGGTTTAGTTTCATGGTGTAAATATAACTAAATTTAAATATACCGGTTAGCCGTTAGCACATACGCGGCCCTGACAGACTGTCTGTTAGTCCTGCAACGGCTTAAACCATCACGAGATTCAAACAAATATCGCCATTTTCATACCTTTCCACGACAAACACAACGGTTGAAATGTCAGCATTTATACTTAACATCCCATCTAAGCTGACATGTAACAATAAAATGAAAACCCCGACTCACACTATTGTTTGTCACAGATGTAAAAGAGGCTTGATATTATTCAGTCCGTCACTAAAACTGAGGCCCTCAAATAAAACGCAGCAATGTATAACGAAGCAGAAAACGCTTAAAACGGCTTTCATGTAATAATCTCCGATCACAAATACATACATCAGTTTTATTTACCTGCTTATAGAGAGGGAAGACAGGGCTATCTTCTTCAGCTGGGACCGATATTTGGTCATTACTCTGTAGGCTTTGAAACGCCTCCGAGGGCGGGGAGACGGAGGGAGGAGACGCCTAGTTTTCATTCAAACCTCCACTTCGTTTGTTATAGGCTATTTTCTGCTGTTTATACATGTTTTATTGGATATTATGTTTGTGCAGCATGCAATTACGGATGTTAGTGTTTAACATGTCTATTGTCTTATCTCGTTTTCAGTAACGAATACACTTTTGGTTTTGGAACCAAACTTTGGGACGTTGACAAAGAAAATAAAAGCTGTATACACTCAAGTTGTGTTACACATTAATAATTAATAATAATAAAAAATCTATCATGTATTACTGTCGTAACACAGTTAACGTCAGTTGTTAACATTTTTTAATATATTTATCAATACATATCTATTATAAATAATATCTAGGTATTTTATGACAAGAAACTCTTTGTGTGCAGTATTTACGCATATTTAAGTAGTTTAGTGGCAGATCTAAATAGGAAAATGTCCATAAAGATCCATAATTCTTAAGTGGATTTCAGTACTTTTAGTAATTAATACGTGGCAGCACAAAAATACAGATCCTCGTGGGTTAGTATTTAAATGGAAAGCCATATGGGCGCAGTAAAACAGCTGCGCTGCGCATGCGCGGGTTTCCATAGCCGCGGCTGCATCAACAAAAACTGACGAAACACAAGCCAAGCATTTTTCAAAAAAGAGGGCGAGACTCCACCCAGCGCTCACTTCCGTGTTGTGTCACGTGCTGCTCGACCGCGTCGTCTATTGGTTTGTTTTATATCCCTAGATGAATTTGAGGCAAATTCAGAATAAATGTTCTAGGGGAAACACGCAAAAATCGACTTCCAGTGACCCTATATTTATAAATAGTAGAATTAAGCGTATTAAATAGCTTTATATAAAGTTTTACCTTATTTTTAGCTCTGAGCCCTAAGAAACTGTATGCTTGAATACTATGGAGCGGAGTCGTCAGCGCAGAGTGGGCACACTGACCGCTAAAGCATCTATAAGGACACCATTCTGAATGGGTTACCAGCAGAGTCATGAACCGCATCTGCATCCCAGCAAAACCTTTAAAACCCTAAAACATCATGAAAATGAATACGGATCGTTTCAGCCTCACTGTTGACGAGTATTTAGGTATGTATTATTGATTGGGTAGTTGCTTTTATGGCTAAGCTGCAGTGGGTTCCGAGATGCCTGCTTGCAGAATGATTGACAGTTGCATTAAAAAGTATAAACACACAACACCAGTCATAACATTGCCTTTCTTTTTTTATTTTACAGCTGAAACGAATGTCGTCTTCTATCTCAATGATGCAGTCACACAGCTACTTGAACATAAAGAGGAATACAGTCAATTTGGTGTGGTCCGATATTTTGCAGAATAGTAAGTTGTTGTTATTATATATTATTTGAAGACACATAACCATGGTGCTCCATGATACTAAAAATAATACATGTATATTAATAATAATTTTGCAGTTTTACTAGTGTGAAGAATGGGAATCATGTGCTCTTCAGAGAGTTCAGTTACATCAAAGCAACACCTCATAACAGAGAGTCCTTCATCCATATCTTCTGGAAATGCTTCAGACAGATTGGAAAGAATGGGGGTAAGCAGTGCCATTTGTTCATTTTTAATCGTGCCAAAGCAGTTGTTAGCGTTGTTGTGTGTACAGTGAACAAATACAGCTGTTTCTTTTTGCAGATCTGTTGGCGATGTCAGAATACAGTTCACTTTTACAGCTGTTATGTCCTGACTTTCCCACTGAGATGGTCCAAAGCACAGCCAGGTAATTTCATATTTGCTGTCTGACGACGTTTCTCTCCTTTCAAATTGATATTTAACTTATTAATTGTAATATTTTCTTTTTGGCATAGGATTGTCCTGACAGACGATGCCACTGTCTGTCTAATGTCATTCTCGGATTTTATTTACTCATTCCAAATCCAGTTCTATTATGAAGGTATTTAACTAATAATATAATTTATAAACGAGACTATAATACATTACATCATATACCAATTAAAAGTCATTAAAATGTTTAATTGTAACCCCTTATAGCACTTAAAAAATATACAATTTTACTTGTACATTCATATAAAATGAAAGGTAAAATCTTGATGTTAAAAAAAAAGTAGATTCGAGTGTTATTTCTTAACCACACAATCGCAAAAGCACTGGTGATACTTAAAGGTCTTGCTTACACAAAAGCTGCACTGACCTTGAGATTTTAACAGCGGTGTAACAAAAGGCCAGTGACATCATCACCGTATGTAATCGTTTCTATGGTTACTCGAGGCTCCGCCTTTCATCAGAATGATCTATTCCTCATCCACTTTCACAGAGTTTGTGGAGAGTGTGTCTGTGATTTACCAAGACCTGCTGTCGGGGAAGAACCCAAACACTGTCATAGTCCCGACCTCCACCTCGGTGGAGCAGTTATCCAGCGCAGCCAATGAGGAGCCGGATGCTCAAGAAGGCGTAGACTCCTCCATCTTTTGTGAATGTATAGAGGGACTTTGTGAGAGGTTCAAACACAAGTAAGACATGAAGTGTTTTGCAGAAATGAGTCATTCATTAATTCATTATTTATATAACATTTTTAGTATTTATTAATATTTTTAGTTAGCTTTTATGTTTATATTTTCAGTTCATTT
This sequence comes from Opsariichthys bidens, assembly GCA_037194245.1. Lineage (NCBI taxonomy): Eukaryota > Metazoa > Chordata > Actinopteri > Cypriniformes > Xenocyprididae > Opsariichthys > Opsariichthys bidens. The sequence continues at coordinate 14,314,217 of CM074290.1, read as the reverse complement.
CAAGTAATTTTTGTATGTGCTTTTGGACATTTGTATTTTTTTATATATTTAAATGATAAGTAACAAGAACAAATTTAATACTAAATGATTTAATTAACTGCTTAATTTTATTATATTATTACATCTGTATTTAAATAAAGTTAGAAAATAATATTAGGCCTATATAGTAAGTTATATTTTTGGCAATTATAAAGGCCCTTTTACTCGGAAAGTTAAATGAATAAGCCTCGAGATGAAGGAAATGCGAATTCATCATGTTTACACAACACCTCTACTCTTATGATTTCGCTCAACATGAGGACAAGACTAGTGTCAGTCAATAAATCTGAAAACGTTACTTGTTTGAAAAAGTGACTCGGATATTTTGTTTTGTAATTTTAAAAGTAATGCATTACTTGTTACTTTAAAAAAGTAATCAGAGTACATAATTTGCGTCATGTGTAATTTGTTAGCCCCTAACTCTAGAACATGATATTCATCTCATCTTTTCCCAGGTTTCCCTCCATTGTTGCCATTAAGGAGATATTAGAGAGCAGTCAACGAGTGTCTTTCTATGGCTTCCTGATGGCTTTGGCCAAACATGAGGGAGTAAATCAAGACATCAGTGAGTATTAGCTAATGTAAATGCCTTTATTACATGTATTTCTGAATACATGTAACTTTTGTTCTTTTGATGGTTAGAAATGTGTACTGAATGCTTTATCTTCTGTCATATATTTATCAGGTGCTCTTCCAAATAAATCGGACCTGCTTATTGATCCCGAGATGGACCAGGAGCTGGAGAGACTGTGAGAGAGACGGACTTGCTTCAAAGAGTATATTACAGTCACTTGCTGGTTAACTATAAAATGTCTTTTATTAAAAGACGGAGAGCTTGCTAACAATGTTTTTATATTTAACGCATTTTATTGAAAGCTATTATGCTAGAGGGGAGATTTGAGATGTAATGCATTTGACACCATTTCTGTTCCAGCATAGCTCAAGTCGCCATTAGCCCGACGTCCAACAACAGCAGCAGCAGTGCTGCGGGACAGAAGGAGACGTCCAAGAAGGCCTCGCCACGCAAGTCCCTGCATCAACGCAAGAGGATCGAAATGGAGAGTGACGGTTCCACGGAGGAGACAGACTCCTCTGAGAATTAGCATGCACAGATCTGCTTGCTAGCATCTTTGATCTTTTAGACAGCAGTTATGCCGGTTCACTAATTTGACAAGACAAGTGGCGTTCAACAGTGCTGAAGCATCTCTCTGACTATCTGTGTTTGCTATTTAGATTTCTAGTCTTATGAGCTACACTGTAACCCACTTACTTCCATTTCTGAAGCCAAAAAATAAATAAATTAGCCATCCATATTGTGTCTGAAATGTCGATTACTTAAAGGTGTATATATATATATATATATATATATATTGTTAAATATCAATGTTAATGTAGTTGGTCTTGGAGGACTACATCTGCTATGCTGCTGCAGAGCAAGTATGGACTAGATACTGCTAGTAGATACACAGACACGATGCTATGAGTATGTAAAATATGCTGCTGATGCTCAAATAGACATACATAGAATCCGTAGCCGATCTAGGCAGGTGGAGCTGGGGGAGGTGGAGAGTTTCAGAGGAACGACTAGCTTACAGAAAACAATGAACCAGACTATTTAAATGTTGAGAAGCAGTCTCATAGGTGGAGTGATCAGCAGAGGCCAATCAGGTTATGGCATAAAGTAATGGTGATCAGGGCTGCTGTGTAACAAAAATAGCCGAAAAAAAAAGTTGTTCGTCTATATTGTGTGTGTGTATATATATATATATATATATATACTGATAGCAATAACACACCAGGACAATCCATTTACAAATAGGATTTAATTTTATGCGTTCCACAGAACAGTTATGATCATTCAAAAAAACAAAAACAAAACAATGTACAGTGATAACAGATGAAATAGGCACAACTTGTGATTTTGCAGGATCGGTTCGCAGATATTTTTTGCCGACACAGATGGTCCTAATAACTGAATACCACCTTTCAAAATGGCCGTACCAAGCAAAATATCTTCACACACAGTGAGACAAACTGTTCTACAGAACACCATTTGGTCTGCAGATTATTCAATTAAGACTGCTCCATTTTGTGAATATTGCATATTAGGTAAGCGCATGCTGTGAGGATGTGCCATTTTGAAAGGACTGGTGAAGATGGGTCCATTTTAGGCCTTGGCTTTAAAACCTGTATCGGGAGAAAAAAGAGCAAGCACAATCTTTTCACTACCAGTATTCCTCAAGCACCATTTTTACAGGCCTTTATGTCATTATGACAGTGTTGCATCCTCACCTTATATATATTTCTGGTGCCAGAATAATATATTCTTTAAGATCTTTCCATTTCGTTATAATTATAAATAAGATATCTCATATAATATGTAAAAAGAAAATAAAATTATTTGGTTTTCACAGCTACATACGTCAGGGATTCTGAGATTGAACCAGAATGCAAATAGGCCCAGACTACGCTCTGTTTAACAGAGCAACATATGGGAATCTAAGCACACATAAACACCGAAAAGAAAAAGCATTCACTGAAATAAGCATGGATGCTATATTGTATTTATGATACTTTGAAGTGTGCGGATAAACGGCAGCAAGTACTAGATTTAACATAGAACACTTGAAATTGTGGCGATGGGGCCATACACACAGGAAAACAATGTAAAACTAGCGCAGTGGAATAGAAAATGGAAAAATGTGGAATAGAATAAAAAACGTGTTCTATGTAAACGCGCTAGGGGTCGTTCACACAGAATGCTTTTTTCCATTTCACTGTGCTACTTTACCATTGGTTTTCATCGTAAACACACGCTAGATGGACGTCTTTAACCATTGCTCTTGCATCTTGCATATGACATTGCGTCTACACCGGATGCGACCAGTCAGCTAGAAGCTGTCCACAGTGTTCGGGACAAAGCGACCGCTGCAAATCCATTCGTCTGTCATATCAGAAGTAGCGAGAGCGCTTGGAGTACCCCAGAAATGGAACAGGGCTTCAGTCTACTGTCGGGAATTTTCCGTGACGCATCCCGCTGCATCCAGTGTAGACAGCATCACTGATTATAACGGGTTCTATTTGTTTTATTCGCATCACATGTGCCAGTCACGTCTGGTGTGGGCATGGCATCCTAAAAACATGCTGCTCAAGTTAAAGCTTTTTAAAAATGCATCTCCAGACCTGGCACTTTTTTGTTCCACTAACCTGCATCTTGTGTTTTTAACAGCAATTACACATTTCTGTGTGAACCATCCCCTTCGATCGTGTTTGACCGTTACGCTCGAATCTCACGTCTCTAAAAACGCGTCTCTAGACCTTGCATTTTTCATTCCACTGGCTGGTGTTTTTTTGCATTCACCCGCTCTGTGTGGATGGAAATCAAGTAGCTTTTCATAGGATGCCTATTGAAATGACAGGATTTCAACTATGAAAATTCACTAAACAACGATAAACGGGACTTCACTTTAACATTATTGAGCAGGGATTCGTAACCTTGTGTTTAGATCGTTGCTAACCACCCTTGCAAAATGATGTAGGAAATGTTGGTGGCTTTAACCGGTGGTGCAAAGAAGGTCACGGACACCAGATGGACAAACTGGGCTGAATTCAATTACATGCTTCACATCCATTCTGAGTGAAGAAGGACGTGCCCCAGTAAAGCTTTGGTTTCTGATCTTGATTTTGGATCCAGTTTAGCTTTAAGATCTCGTTTCTGTCTTGTGTTGTTTCATCCACCGTTAACGCATCAAACATTGTGCTTCGAATGAATTCAAATGAAACCAAACTTTGCACAGAAATGATTTTTACAAGTTACATCGAACATTTTTTTTTAGTTTTCAAACTTCGTAAGGCTTTACACCAGTCAGTAATACTCGAGTTGTACGAGGTGAAAGTAGTTGCGCTGTGGCCGATATCTGTTTCGATTTTAACATTTGTCTAAAATAGACATCAACATTATATCATCAACAGGACACGTTACAAAGAGGATCAAAACCACCATCATGCGACACCTCATATAGTATGTGATAATGCAAAAATACAAATAGACTGAAGGTCATTCGAGGAAGATGTCTTCTGTCGGACAGGAATATTCCATATGTTCTTTGTAGAATTGCTGAAAAGCTTTCCTGTTAAAACAAGGAAAAACTCTTTATTACATTATACACCCCCAAAAGTTCTATTTTAACTGAATTTTAGGAAGGTATAGATGTGATTTTAGATCTAGAAACTTATCAAAAATGAGTTTTGTTTTTATTTATGCTTTCAAAAAATTACTCAGGAACAGAAGCTAACCCAAACACAAATTGCAGTTAAGACATAATTTAACATAACATAGTTCCTTAAGTAAAATCCCACTCATTTTCTCCATTGGAGAATTAACTTATAAACCATTAAAGATATGTTATGTATGTTGTAAGCTGCATGTCATGTTGGTGTAAGCTTTCATCATAGCCATCAACATGCAGTTTTTCAACTTGAGAAAGAAATCTGTGTCAATGAGGTGTTGAAGTGACTGGAGAACTCACCCTACAGATTCAGCCAGTTTTGTAGTTGTATCATCTGAGAAGAACACGTGACAGGCGAATCTCTGGTATGCTGGGTGTTTCGTTATTAGTCCAAAATACCTGAAAGAAAAACAGAGTATTACTGTCAAAAATGTGTCTCTATTGTCGTTGTATGTTCTCTTGTATTCCTGTAGGGGGCGGTGTAGCTTGGTTAAATTGGAGTTCTAGTATTTACAGCTTTATATAAGTGACCACAAGCTCTCAGTTCCAGATTAAGAATCTCAGTCTCTGCATCTAAACTACCATTCAAATTTTGAGAGAAATGAATACTTTTAAGGACGCATTAATTTGATCAATAGTGACAGCAAAAGTTCTCTATTTCAAATAAATGAACAGCTTTTGAAGTTTCTGTCCACAAAAATATGAAGCAGCAGTTTTCAACAGTGACACTATTAATAAATGTATCTTAAGCAGCAAATCAGCATATTAGAATAATTTCTGAAGGATCATGTGACACTGAAGACTGAAGTAATGATGCTGAAAATTCAGCTTTGTATATTTTATATTTTAAACTATATTAAAATAGAAAATAGTTATAGAGAATATTACTGTTTTTACTGTATTAGTGAATTTGAAAGGTAGAGCATGTAAAAAAAACAATTAATTCTCTATCAATCTATTAATTTATTTAAATTATTTTATTAATTTATTTAAGCCCTAATTCACCCTTATTTTCACTTCATATCTAGTCATACGGACAGAAAGGATCTAATGAAAGCATGATGAGAAAAACCATGCATTTGCTCAAACTCACTTGTTACTCTTTGGATGGCATCCACAGAAGGAGATGTTTTTCAATTGAAAAAAGTGAAAGCACTTCTCACCCTGTAAAATATGGAAAGAAAGACTGAGTGATCTAATCAGCAGCACGGATTGGACCACATTAGTGTAAGCAGCAAGCACATTTGTGCGCTTAACTCCTGAACCCTGCGATTAACATTGAGCGCGCTTGCAAATTTACTGAGAGGGGCTTAGGTGGCGAGACCTCCCTGCATTCTTAAGACGCTTCATTGCGTAACTCTGGAGCCATAAATGTTGCGTCACAAAGTGCAGTTGAGTGGAAGAGCCTATTGGTGGCAACATCTAGTCACACTAAGAAGACTTGAGGTCTTGAGGTAAAATGTCCATTTCCAAATCAGAAGTTTCCCAAATAAAATCTACAACAGGTAATATTAAAACTGTGGGAAGTAGTTCATGCCTACTAATTAAAAAATAAATAAAATATTTAAATTCTAATATTTTCTGAAAAGTATTATATTACTTTTCATAAATAATTTAAATTCAATATCAAGGTGTTTCTTCTAATGCAATACTTCAAAACGTTTTCTTGAGATAATTTTTTCTTAATAATTATTTCACAGGTTTATTAAGTTAATGTCACTTTTACTAACTTAATGACATCATCTTCCAGGAAGTGACATCATTTTGCTATGACAACAATAGAATTAACATAAGAAAGTATTTGGAAAAGATTTTAAGAATTATGTGAGGTTTTGTACCATTAGTCGATGTCGTTCAGTTTGAAATATTCCATCCACTGATAAAATGATACAAATTAGTATCATTATATTTCAAGATTTTCAAGAGTTACTTCCATAAATAATGACGCAACATAGTTGCCGTTGCAAGGATGCCATGGAAGGGATGACCGTATGCTTGGTGAGTAATGTTTAGGAAAAATATTATATTTATTTTGAGGTATACAAACCCTTCCAGATGTCCGACAGTCATCCTGAACAATGATTTTCACTCCTCTTGTGTCGATTTCCAGAATGCAAGGCGAAGGGGGGCTGAACTGCATTGTTGTTCTTCTGTTTGATGCTATCTGTTGACATAATCAGATTTCGTATGAACATCAGATTACATATGAACAACAAAATGTCCTTGTAATTATTATGTAAATATATGGAAATCCAGGGAAGAATTATAATGCAGAAATGAAATAGTATACCTTGTGCATGGCGGCACAAAGCACATCGTTCCCTTTGTGATACGGCACTTGAACAGAACCAAGGAATTTCACCCAGAATTTGTCCATCCAGTCACCTTTGACCTCTGAATAGATCGCAGTAAGCAGAGAACGACATTATAGCACAATATACAAAAGCTCAAATACTTAAAATGCCATAGAAAAGCCAAGGTTTACCTTTAACAAGTTCATCCTTTGTCAATTTGACAGCATAGAATGCAGGAAATATGCCTCTGGATCCAGTGCGCATGTTGTAGCCCTCGCACCACAGATCTTCGGCCTGCACCTCGACGAGTAAGGGGTCATCCGCCTCCATCTCCAATTCATCATCATGGCGAGGAATAAACCTGAAAACGAGCCAAAATTAGGAATGCTCAAGGTCAAATGTGGTATGATCGGGTGATCTAAAAAAAAAGTAGTTTAGGGTACCACCATGACATGAGTAGAGTGTGACTTTGAATAAAATATATAATTGCATTTATATGTCCCATTACTAATGTTATGTTTTTTTTTAATGTTTTGCTGTAGTTGTGTTGTTGTAGTTGTTAATGGTCTTCAAAATAGGCTTCATATATGGTCAGAATAAGTCATTAAAATTATGGTCCGTTTATGTTTCAATATCCCTTTCATTTTAGTGCTTTTTAAATAAATGCATCAACGGTTGGATTGAATCTTTACCTGAACACTGCTCTGTGGCTCTGTTCTCTTTCTTCTCCATTAATAACACAGGAGAAGAATCCAAACTCAGCCCCTAAGTGGGAGAACAAATATTCATTGTCACAACTAGAACAACAAGGGAAAGAGACATTTCTGCAGGTAGTGTTTGCTGAATTTCATTGCCTTGATCTTGGCTGGTGAAAGGCGGATCTGATATTAGCAAACCCGTTAATGAGGAAAATCTTTGAAGTTCTTGTGAGGTCTTGGCGGATACATAGGGAGAATTACGGAAGGGGTGCAACAAGGTTCAACCCTTGGACCTTTTCCATTCTTTCTGGGTTTTTCACACCACACTCGCGTTTGTTTGGTGAAACCACTGCACGTAGACTGTTAATGGATGTTTAGCTTCACATGAAGAGCTAATTATTATAAATGTAGGAGCCATTTATTCTCTCTGAATTATATGGCATTTTCAACCTTTCTACAGGACAGGTTATGACATAAAGCTGTCATCTACTGGAGGCTCTTTAGAGCTTTTGCTACACAACTTGATTTTAGATACTTTCTGTAGGTAACTTTTCCACCCAATTTATTGTAACATCCACTAAGCCAAAGCCAAAAATAAACTCATAAACTTGGCATTGTGGACAATGAATTCTATGTTAAATTCATTCTAAATTAATTAAAGTGGACCTACAATGCCCCTTTTACAAGATGTAATATAAGTCTCTGGTGTCCCCAGCATGTGTCTCTGATAAGTTTCAGCCCAAAATACCATACAGATCATTTATTATAGCTTGTCAAATTTACCCCTTTATGGGTGTGAGCAAAAACACACAATTTTGGTGTGTGTCCCTTTAAATGCAAATGAGTTGCTGCTCCTAGCCCGCTTTCCAAAAGAGGATGGAGCTCTAACAGTTTGTGCTTCGTTTGCTCGACAACAACAAAGCTGAAGAATCTCATGCAGCCAAAATGACGATTGTCTGAATTTTTCCAAACTACTTTCTAAGCCCATATTACTCACCAGAGAAACGTGACCGTCCATTCCCAAAGACATTCATGAACTTGCGGGAACGGGGCACGTCTGAGGTTGTGTCTGTGGTGGAGTCCGCAGACAAACAGGAAGTGTCTCTCCTCATGCCCGTGGCTCCGGACTCTTCCTCCTCTTCGTCCACGTCCTGATCCTCGTCATCATCGTCGATGGCAGACTCGTAGACTGTATTGTCACTGTCACTTTCGTAACCTTTGTAGCAATCCTTGATGCTCACTAGCTCGAGCTTAGCATGCTCATCCACCACCAGGGTGTACTTAACAGAGTCATACGTCAGTCCCGAAGCATCCGTGCTGACTGCCACCGCCTTTAAGGTCCCCGTGTCTTCCTTCGCCACTTTGGGCTTGCGGGTTTCTGCCCACTGACTAGCATCCCCTGGGTCGCTGAGGCTGACAGTCCGGCATGGGGGTGTGGGTGGGTACACCTCATCCTCCTCGCTAATGGAGGGATTCGGACATCCCGCCGATGGATAGTAGTGAAGGGGAGGAAGCTCTGTGTCTGAACTAATGGACATGCGATTGCTGTCGCTGCTCTGGGACAGAAACGGTCGCTCCTGCTCACCGTTAACAGGCGTGAGGTGGATCTCCTCTGTGGCGTTTCCTTCCGAAATGCAATAGTCCTTGTTTTTGTCGACCGACTGGTCACACGTACCTCCATTCTCCACAGGATACTGCACTTGTTCCCGATAGCCATTGACGGTGTGATACCGGGCTTTTTCCTTGCAAATAATTGGGATGTCAAGGACACCCTCTATGAGGGTCACTTCCGTGGATTTTTCCCTCATGACTGCCTGTGTGAGGGGTTCCAACACTTTGGGGTTATTCAAAGACTCTGACAACTTGTCCTGCTGCTTGCTCCGAAAGACTGAGGATTTATTCGTCGAGGAGGCAGGGCCTCGTGGTTTGGTGTCAGCCCTGGCTTGAACTTTGTCCCCATCGGTCAGGCTAACCTGCTCAGGTTTGGCTGCGGGATCTCCTGTTTCACACACACAGAGGATTATACATTAGGCAATAAGCCTAATGGAGGAAAATATTTGGATTATGTAAAAACGTCAGTTAATGCCTCATAAACATGCTACATTTCAGTCAGCACAGGAAGTAATGAATCCTGATGGTTTTTCAACTAGTATAGAAAGCAAAGTAGGACTTCTTTTTCCATGTAGTGTGGTTTTTACAATTGCAATGCCATTGAAATTATTTTTGAAGGTGAAGCATGCAGGGGCGGACTGGCCATCGGGAGCACCGGGATATTTCCCGGTGGCCTGATGGTCATTCTGGCCTGCCTTATGCCGCTGTGCTGTCGATCAGACTGACGTGCAATAGGCTGGTATGCAACTGCGAATTAATTGACGCACTTATGAATCTACCAGGCGATCGCGGAGTGACAATGACACCACCACATGACCCAACATCAGCGAAGCACTTCCTAATTGGCTATATCCAGAGGCAGGCTTTATCTTGGAAAATAGTGCAAAAAATGGAGCGTAAACGCAAAGGAGGAGCAGAGAGGGAACGCATTAAAAGCAGAAAAGCCCTGGCCACAGATGCAGCGAGTTGCTGCAAAATCCCAGCCATGTTCGCCGGTAAGGGAACAGGTCAGTCAGAATTACATTTACATAATATTTACTAGGGGTGGAAAAAACAATCGATCCGTTCGGTTGTCCACACTCGGTTTTCCACGCGGTCGGACGGTCCGCTGTTCAACTTAAATCTGACAAAGCATCTGTAATATGGTTTACTATAAATAACACGTAAAACAATCAGGGTTCAGTTAATATATGTTTCTGTTGATAGATGAACATTCTGGGTTCCCAGACATTACAAAAACAGCGATGAAAAAAAACAAACAAATCAAACCGTGAAAAAGTTGAACTGTTCCACCCCTAATATTTACTTAATTATTTGGTAGATGGACGCTTTCATCCGAAGCAACTTACAATAGATAAAATCTATTCTTTATAAAAAAAATAATACAAATATATATAATGATAGAAGTTTTAAAAGCGCATCTTAATGACAAACTACCACATTTTTTCATATACTGTATGGGGATACATAGAGCATTGGAAATATATAAAATATAAATATTTTAACATGTGAATATGTATCTTTTATTATCCCTTCTTAAAATGTGTAAGCAATTTTATATTTGTCTTTGGTGTTGTAGTATAGATGGTCTATTCCAAGTGAGTTTTTGAGGGTTTATTTATTTATCCATTCATATTATGAATGGTCGTCTACCTGTTACATCAACTAACAGGGTTACCCTATAAGTTTAGCAGGCTGGTGGACACATGAATTTGGTGGTGGTGACTGCAGCAGCAGAGGTGGCCTGGGGTGGAGTCAACTTCCCGGCCTGATTTACTGTCCCAGTCCGCCACTTGAAGCATGTAATATTGTCAACTGAATAAATGCACCATGAAGTACGATGTCACAATTTGTAAATGTACGAGAGGTAAAGAAACGATGAGACGAAAGTAGCAACAGAACTTTTCCTCCATATTGTGACATACATTTGAGTGAAGCGGATCATCAAAAAGAAGAAAATGTAAAGCGGGTCTTTAATCCACTGGTTGTTGAATGTTTTATGGGCGGGTAAATGTAAGGGATTTTTCCAGATCTTTCGATCTAACGGACAAAATAAGCTTGCGCAATTTACATGCCCGGAGATGACAGAAAAACATAGGGAGAACATCAGCTTTCATGTCTGTTTTGATAGTTCCAAGACCAGCCGAACGCTGTGAGTGTGTGTTAGAAATCAGGAATGGTGAGAGAACATTGCGCTTGGTAAGTTTTTCATCCTCAAACCTAACTTGGGTCTTCAGCTGAGAAAGTTTAAATCCCATCTGGCTAGCTCACTTCCCATAATGTTTAGGTAAATAGGCGGAGAGCAGGTTTTCTTTAGTGGCTGATCGAACACGTTCGTCCACATAAGCATTTCTACTATGAAAGCAATCGGGTCGAATTTGTTTTCGACTACCTCTGGAAGTGGTCGAAAGTGGACAAGCACAAAATGTTTTAGACACCATTTAAACCTGTATTTAGCGTCATCCACTTGTGATCTAATCGACCAAAACACATCTTACCAGGTGGAAACAGGGCCTAGAGAAGTCCATCATACATCATCAGAGAGAAGTTTGTTGTTTCACTAAAAGACCTATTTATGGTCTTCCAGAGAAAAAAAAAAAAAAAAAAGATACAAGATACTACAAGATAATTTAACATGCATTTAGAAAACTATGAATTTTCATTTGATGGCTGCCAACTTTAAGTAGGTGCTAATGCTTACACGTACCAAATCATCAGCAAAGTATACAATTTTAGAACATAGTAAAACCACATCAATTGGGATTTCTCAGTATTTGTACTCCTTGATGGATTACGCTGGGACAGGTAGAAGTATTTTATCATAAACACATCAGCTTTACAGTGATCAAACCTTTATTTTCATACTTCTGGTTTGTAGAGTCAGACACAAGTGACATCTGATGAACTCTCTGGGTAAGTAGATTGACGAAAATCCCATTAAGTTAATTACAGCACGTAAACACATTTACATTCCGTGGAAGCGAATACTACAAATACACTCACAATTACAATACATATATTGTATTTCTTTCATTTATCTCATGGTTATTCCGATAATGCACACAAAATGAGTTTGAAAAATGACTTGTTTGGAAAATTTAAGTCTCAGCAATTCATCAGACGTGTTCATTTGTGTGGTACACGTGGCCATTACTCACCTTTAATGTGTGGTGATGAAGAATGGGTTTTCTTTTCTTTCCTCCGTTCTTTCTCACCAAAGGAATTGTTATTTATTGTGTCCTGCAATTAAAGTGGAGAAAAAGAATGAGGCATAGATTTTTTTCAATATACAATGTGCTGACTGGGTCAGATCAATATTGACGAGATTAACTCTCTCAAAAAATATACCAACATAAACAATAAATATGACAACATTTTTTGGACACTACCATGAAGATAATATTCTCTACAGAACCTTAAAATTAACAAATAAATAAGTAATTCAGTTTATTATTAGGATATTAAAATGTAATCATTTAAAAATATATATTAGAATGTTATTGCATTAGATAACAAAATATAAATACAAGTGGAATATATTCTAAATAATGGCAGCAATTTTTATTACTTTATTATTTTAAAAACATGTAAAATGTAAATGTAAAACATGACACCACAAATCAAGAGAGTTACAGGAAGAGCAGCCTGACAGATAGATTTACTGCTCTTTCCTATCGCTGACTCACCAATTGACCACGCTGCTATAATGCACCTTTAACACTGACACTCCTGTGTTGCCATAGCAACGCGCCCATCGATGATGCTGGAATTGGCATGCGTGAGAGCGTGTCAGTGTGTGCGTAAGTGTGGGGGTAGAACACAGTAGTGTTCATGACGGAGGAGGAAGACACAGATGGCTAAAATGATGCTCTCATCCAGTGACTCTAAAACGGTATCAGGAAAGAAACCAGATGGAAGAAACTCTATCTCGACAGTTCATTGCTTTCTAGTTTAATAATCAAAGCCTGTCTCAATCTATTACTGTGAGTCTACTAATATCAGACTAGAATTAAGTCATCTTTAGCTCTACAGGAAATAAAGTATGTGACATTTAAATCTGAGAAAGATGTCTTTCAAAAAACTGATATATATATATATATATATATATATATATATATATATATTTTTTTTTATATATATATATATATATATATTTTTTTTTTATATATATATATATATATATATATATATATATATATATATATATATATATATATATACAATATTTATATAGTAAATATAGACTTTATACACACTATACATACAGTAGTGGCAAAAAGTTCAGAGGGGATTTTTTTTAATGACTACAAGTTCTATTAATATTAAACCATAAAAATATAAGGGAAATATTTCATATTTTGTAAGTATTTTTAAATGTGAGGGAAGAACAAAACACTAAACTTGGTTAAGGCAAACTACAACTAAAGGTTTTATTTTACTATGCAATTTTTTTTTTTACTATGCAAGAAAAACAAAAAGCATACATTGACTATAACATAGTCAGTTATTAATATTTCATTGATCCTCTCTTGTTTTTTGCATGCGTTTATAATTTCTTTGTATGCCAGCCTGGCCAAATTATAACTGCCAAATTATATCTGTTTCATTGCGTTATCATAAATAAAACAATTGACTATGCAATATGCTTACAATATATATATATATATATATATATATATATATACTCACTCAAGCTTCTTTAGCAATATTTTCATTTACATTGGATAGTCTGGAGCTGAAATATTGATGACTCATCCTGCACTACATTGTGTCGTCCAATCAGATGCTTTCTAGTGTAAGAATGGATCTCCACCTGCATTTGCACCATGTGCAAATAGCAAATCATGTTTTACAGCTGTGAAAAACTAAAGGCCATTGGCTATTTTTTTCTAAAAGGGACCACTGTGATATGTCCCATCCAAACATCCTGTTTCATTAGGAAATACGTCAACAAAAGAAAAAAAAAAAGCACATCAGTTGATTCTGAAGTCTTTAAATAGTCAAAAGACAGTTGTTTTAATACCTTTCAACAAAATGAATTAAAATAAAACATACTGTTCCTTTGTGTTAATAACATTAATTAAAGTTAAAAAAAAAAACGTTTAGTCTATCTTCACAATCTAGTAATTTTGCTCTGCCTCTAAAGCAACTTTTTGGCGGACGTCACAAAGTCCCTCCAATTTCATTCAGGAATGCTTTAACCACTGTTAACAACTCAATTATTTCCTGATAAAACCGAGTCTTGTCCAACATTTTTAATTGTTAAATATCCCATTTTGCTCTGAAATGTGTCAGATTACAGAAGTGATAGGTTGTCAATAGCGCTTCACATCTATTCTAAGGGTTTCAGTCAACATCCAAGCCTCTGGCTTGCTAGCTGAAATATTTCCATCACAATGTAGATATTTTTAGAGTAGACTTTTTCACAGTTTTACTTGTATTACCCAATAACTCTATGCACTTTCTGCAGAAAAGCTCTTTGCTAATTCCTCAAATGCCCTTTGAGCCCAGCGGCTGTGCCAATGCTGCAGACGTGGAGAGATTCGACAAGCCAAGATTACGAGATTAAAGACAGGGAAGCACATTTACAGTCACCCACCATCTTCTCTAGTCGTAAAACAATCTGCTGACCTGGATATGAATTAGTGTGCGCAAACATTCAACCAAAATGCTGTTTTATTACACTAGCAACACTTTCTTGTGAACCAATAACTATAAACTTTAAAATATCATACAAGTGGGTTATTGCATTTCCTAATAATAAATATCAGAAATATATATATACATATATCAGGTGATTTAAATATTGAGGACATTGGACTAGCCAGCACTAATGCTATAAGATGGTAAATATTCTTATGCAATTACAGCAGACTAAACTGATTATACTGCATTATGTTTAATGTTTATTTTGAGCTCAGTGCAGGTTTAGTTTACAAAAAAATGAACATCGTAATCATTTTCTCACCCACATGTCATTCCAAGCCTGCATTACTGACCTATATTAAATCAAGAATGAGACATGAGGTTTTTCTATGACTTCAGAAGATCTCGAATAAAGTATTTTCAATGTATGTAAAAGAGCAGCAGGAATGTTCAGCAAAATATCACCTTTTGTGTTGTATGAGAGAATGAAGTTTGGGGGTTTTATAATACTCTGGACAATGTCAGAAATTACAGGAAGCAACATAAACAAACACTATTTGGTAACAGAGAAAACTGAAAAGGTCAATCTGAGTTCAGTACAGTCTGGGTTGGAAGTCTTTTCAGGAGATAGCAGTGTTGGGCCATTACTTAAATCATTTAGTTATCTATGCCTCATTACCCACAATGCACTTCAAGAATGAGAGAGAGAGAAAGGATAGCAGCTGATGATTTACCTTAAAACTGAGGTTAGATCAGTGTTATTTTAGTATTACATCTATACTATGCATGTTTTTCACATCTCTGATGTGCTCAGAAGCAGAAGTCATCATAGTTGGATGAACTTCTAAAGTGGAGGACAGCAAAAGAGTTATAAATGTGTAGATTCAATTAATTTAAAAAATGTAAAAATGCAAAACTTAACTAGATCTGCGATATTGATAACTGTGGAAATGACTCAAAAAGGGTCCATTATAGTATTTATTAACATTTTACATTTATTTTCATTTTAATTCATTTATTTATTATTCTTTTACTTTTATATTTTCAGTTTCCTTTTTAAATATTTCTATTTAGCTTAATTTTTTTGTTCACATTTGGTTTAGTAATTGTGGTACTTTTTAAATTTTATTTCAGCTTTATTTCCATTACCAAAAACAATAGTAACAACACAGGGTAAGAATATGCGCAATAGAAAGAAAGAAATAACACTCCATTTAAAATGTCTGTGATATGACGGGGTGATGTTGAAAAGTGTGATTATGTTATATATAATAAATTAGGGTATTTAATGTTAAAGAGATAGTTTACCCAAAAATAAAGCTGTTCCAAACCTATATGAATTTCTTTTTTCTTTCTACAAAAGAAGATGTTTTGAAGAATATCGGTAACAAACAGTTCATACAGGTTTTGGTGAGTAAATGATGACAGAATCTTCATTTTTGGGTGAACTATCCCTTTGAGGGCAACAAAATTATAAGGCAAATTGTGCTTAATTAATGACCCTTCATTTATTCTTCACTTCATTTTAGTGCTTGAGAAATGTAATGGAGATGGAAGGCTAGTTCTCACAACCAAAATTCTGATATCATCATATTTCTGCAAAAGTTCCCAAGCGAACATAATAAAACCAACTAGATTTTCACAAAAAAAAAAAAAAAAAATCACAATATATTACATTTCTATTGGGGCACGTTGTCACATAAGATTCCTGGACAATTACGGTGGAAATGTTCACTATCTTTATGAAGCCAAGAAATACTGGAGTAAAAAAGTGAGACAACTTGCCCCAGATCTATAGATCAACAAGTTCTACAATAGCTAACTCTAAAATGTCAATCTATTCCAAATATATTACACAGAAAACAAGACTTTCAAAAACATATGACATCCAAAAAACAGGGTTTTTACTCCCACCAAATCGGCCCATTAAAGTGCCGCCCCCTGCTGTTTGACCCTCACAGGTCAACAGTAATGATCCACTCACGCTCTTTCTTGTCAGATTACATTACACATGGAGGGTGGACAGCAGTGATTCATAGCAGGTGGGCCGAGCGGGAGCTCACAAACAGGAAACGTCATCAGCATCAGCGGCCGGGAGTATCAAAGAAAACCGAACGCTACATGCGTTTACACTGAAAATACACCCCATCCCTCCAGGGGAATGGCTCGAGATGCCATTATCGCTCGAGATCCTGTTTGTGCGGTATGGAAATCATCATTTTTACTGCCTTACATTTGCCTTGAATGTAAATCACAAGCCAGTTACAGAGCAAAGGCCGCTGCCAAAACAGTCCATCTCACCTGAGTCCTTGGCACTTGAGGGAAAAGATTCAGGGTGGTGGGTCTCTTGGGCCGGTAGGTATCCATGGCGACTAGAGGGATGAAATCCTTTAGCTGACGCTGAGTGACAGGCGGCCCTGCGCCCTGCTCTTCCTTGTGGTTGTCATCGACGGCATCAACCGGCCGCCTCTCGTCCTCCTCTTCCTCCTCTTCTTCCTGGATTCCTCCCTCTGCATCAATCAGGTCCAAGTGAAGCATCTCCGTCTGCAGCTCCACCACCCCCCTCCTCCGGCCGCTCCTCGGCGTACCATTGGTCGGCTGAGTCATGTGATCCTGGGAAGAGCAGGCAGCAGAGCTTTAGAGGCAAGAGCAAAGGAGCTGCAGTCAGACACAGCCGGCCAATCAGAGTGCGGTGATGACATCAGCCTGTGGCTCCCTTCCTGGCTGCTGTAAGGAAAGCTAATTCAATCTCAGAGAACAATGAGGCGTGTCACACGACATAAGCAAAATAAACACACCCAGAAATGACACGGAGAGAATGAGTAAAATTCACTTACACTAAACTGCCTTATTGTCTTCAAACGCAGCAAAAACACTTATGTTATGATGCTAATTATTGCATAAAAAGGTTGGCATTTTTGTTGAAGTTTGAGTGATTAGATGATGATATCCATGGTCAGATGTGAATGGCTATGACAGAGAGAACTTATACTATGTTCAATAACGCTAAACTATCGTGTTGTTTTTAAACACAGTATTTATGACATGTTATGATGCAAATTATCACATAGAAATGGTTGTGAAATCATAAATGAGGGACTTTTGTTTAAATTAAAGTGGTTATGTGATCATATCCATGATATACAGTCAAATGTGATTGGCTTTGACAAAGAGAATTTATAACATGTAAATTACGCTAAACTGCCTTGTTTTCTTAAACGCAGCTATTCTTAGCATAAACACTAATGTTTTATTGCTAATTGTCACATAAAATAGGTAGTGAAACCATAAATGAGGGACTTTTGTGCAAGTTTAAGTGGTTAGATGATGATATCCATGATAAACAGACAGATGTGATTAGTTTTGACATGTCCCCCTCAGTGTTAATGTAAAATGCTAATTGACTGCTCTGCTAATTGGCTCTGAACGCCTCTTGTGATTTTATACACACTCATATTCACATGAATACTGAAACACATTCGGACTGCAATACATGGAAACTAATGCTGTGCCGATGACCTAGAAATCTATTTTTGCTGTGGGGTAAACTGTGCGCCAAGCTCTGCACATCAAATGATTCCTCATTCAGCTCAAGACCGTATGACTGTGTCTCATGGAAAGATAAGTGACTATTTGGTTTTAGGGTGGAGAGATATAAACCACAAATACACGTTTTACTTTGTGGTGGGGACTGCCTGTTGACGTCTACTGTTTTTGAATTAAGATAACTGTGATTACTATTGTCTAACACTAATCATACTCTTTAGTTACAGACAATCTTTGACATTTTAATTGAGTTTAATTCATGGGGATCACAAGGAATGTCAGAAAGTGAAGCGGTAGATCATGCAAAAGTGAATTTTGGTCATCATTTACCCACCCTCATGTCTTTTCAAACCTGTTTTTTTTTTTTTTTATTGAACATAAAAGGAGATATTCGGATGAATGTCCATACTGCTCTTTTCAGTACACTGAAAGCTAATGCTGACTAATGTCTTCTTTTGTTTTCCAAAAATACAGTTTTAGAACTACATGAGTCCTGACTTTTTTTTTTTTTTTTTTTAAAGGCAATATCTGTTATCTGGATGATATAAAACATGGAATGTTTATCTTTTAAATGAAAAATACTTAATTGTTTTAAAGAATTTAATAAATATAATTAAGGCTACATCAGCTAGCCTAATTAAAACAGCGGATATCTGTTATCTATTGACAAATTTCATTATTGGATTCGACATTCACAAGCTTGCGATTAAATTCAGTTCTGATTTTGATTTGATTCAATATCGATTAATTAGGGTTGCGTATCAGGTACAGCAAATGAAAAATATTCTCAAGGGGAAAAAAACCCGGAAAAAATTTACCTCATTGGTTGGTCTACATTACTACTGGTTTGTAAGGGTTTTTTGTATTTAAATTACAAGTAAGTTTTTATAATAATAACATTTTAATGACAATATGCTACATTTCTACTTGTTTGTTTATACAAACATAAACATTTAAAAGATGGCTGCCATAAAAACATGACAGACTTTTTCAGAAATAGATTAAATACTGAAAAACAGGTTAAAATAAATGTACAATATTGTGCATATTGCCCAAAACTGAGTTCATTTCTTTTGCTGACTTACGAGATATGGACACGGAATGCTTTTTCTGAGGTAAACGTGACATCACGTGACATTTTGTTTAAACTGCTTTATTGACGTCTTTCCGCGGTTAAAACACCGATTGAGCAATTACAGACGTGATACGGATTTTGGTAAATTGTACTGTATCTCTCAACAAACCTTCTGTTGTTTATCCATGTTTATTTCGTACTGTAAACTAGTAGTGAATCGGAAGAGACGATCAGTTCACCCGCGGAGCACGAGGCGTAGCGACTGTCACTACACATAAAAGAGCGCCAAAACGGTATTGTTTGAATATCGTAATAAAATGGATAGAATTTGAAAGCTAAGACTTTGTTTCATATCAAAAGCAACAAAGCAGAAAGATTATTGCGATTTATTGGATGGCAACAAAGTTTTGATCATTGATAAACTGAAAACAGATGAGATTCTTGGGATTTAAGAATCGATATCGGTTAATCAAAATGAAAAACGATCAACCCAGCCCTAGTAAATATTGTTAAATTAAGTTTTGAACAATTACATTTAATTTACAGGGATAGGTCTACAAATATGTTTTTTCTTAATACAAACCAAAAAAACTTTAACAATCTTAAATTAGGTGCCATTTTTGATTCCTGAACTAGTTTTGTAGTAATACCTGGATTATCCCAATGGAGATTAGCTACAGACTCAGAGCAGATGTACAGGTGGTGCTTTGGCACTCCTCCAAAAACCAGAGTAAACCTGACACTACAAACTACATGTACTACATAAAATAGATATAAATACCTACAATATTAAACCTAACTTTAACGTGAATTAGAATGAAAATAAATGACAAAAAATGAATTTAAAATGTAAATTGTGAAAATTACATATAAATATCTTAGCGGAAAAAAAGAAGAATGGGGGTTTCCCCTAAAATGCCAGTTTAAATGCAAACAGACCATTTGTATTTGTGAGTACAGACTTACTTTAGGGTCGAGATCGAGGTGGCAGAGAGTGATTCCGTTCTCATCTGTGATTTCTGTTACTTCTGACAGGTCATCATCCTCATATTCATTCAGACTGATGTCATGGGTTAACCTGAAAAGTGCCAGCACACCCACATACACAGTGACACACGCGACGTCATTCCTCCACGAGACAATCACAGAGAGGGCACAGCTCACCGGGTGTATCTGCTACACACTCACACACACACAGGTTTTCATGTTTTATGGGGACTTTCCATAGACGTAATGATTTTGTAGAGTTCAAACTGTATGTTATATCCCCCTACACTAAACCAACCCATCACAGAAAACTCTGCATTCTTAGATTTTCAAAACCTTTCATTTAGTGTGATTTATAAGCCATTTTCCTCATGCAGACCAAAAAAATTGTTACCATAAGGTCACAATTTACTATCCATTTATTCCCCATAACATAGGGAACACCAGGCACACACACATACGTCACAAAGTTATATTGAGAATCATGAAAGTTAAGCATATACGGAAATAACACAGTTCTGCTATATTTTCCTTTTAACACATTGTATGATCTTCCTTAAGCAAATGACAAATACATTTTTATTTAGCGTAATGTTTAGAAAGCAGCTGTTAGATGTTCTTACCTCTGTCTGCAAGCTAGCAAAATCTTTTAGCCATTGACTGATAAATTAAAATTACGAACATACGAACTTCTCAGCACTTCCTTATTATGCACCTGCAATTTGTGCAGCCGCGCACATTTATTGATAGATAACAAATTGAACAAGATAACTGAACATGATAACAAATTCAGTAAAGCGGGAAAAAACCTACTCTAGACCTATAAATGTCATTTTGCACACCACAGTCCAGTTATTTTTATCTTTTTTTGACTTTGTTCAATGCAAAACACCCAATGTAAGCCTAAATTAAGATTAGAAATATTATACACACATATTTAAAGCTTCATGTCTCCTTCATTTGCATCCATAACCTATTTATTTTCCTGCATACCAAATTAACGTTCTGGCCCATTTCAGAGCACATTGGCGGATCCAAGGTCAGTTAAGTGCAGCTCAAAAGGCCACGTCACTACCGTACCATTTCTCCCACTGTTCCTCCATCCAGCTGTCCCCATCCTCTCTGGAGTCCATGGCCAGGCTGAGCACCATCTGCGGTGCAGGGCGGGGTGCCACTAGACCCTTCTTGGGGGGAAATCGATGGAGACGACAATTATACCACTTTCTTTCTTAACCATCCGTCCGGCACTCCACACAGAAACGTCCTCCACGAGGGTCCTGGGGGGGGGGAGGGTTACATCAGCCACGGGAAGCTGTAGTGCCTGTGGATGTCCTCACTTCCCCTGGAAAACATCCTACTGCACACCCCTGACACTCCTTGCTCTGCTCTGCGTGTGTCCTTCAATGGAGCCATTAAAGTCAGTGGCGGATAACTGAGGGAGAGAGGGGGGAGAGAGAGAGAGAGAGAGGCGTAGTCTCCTCTAAAAGGGTCTGCCACCCCAGTGATTGATGGTCCAGATCAATGCGGCTCAAGTTGCCACCTCTACACAAGTGCAGGCCGGCAGATGCCTGCTGGGAATCGATGGCATTGATAACAGATGAAAATATCTGGAGGCCGCTTGTTATATATATTGTATCATTAAATTTCATTAGCAACTCCTCCTTAACCCTGTTAATTAGATCCAGATCTTCATGTTTCATTAACAGAAACGCAAACATGTTATTGAAGGACCAAACATGCGTCATCTTATTTTACATTGTGCAGTGGGGTGAACGAAGATAACGTGTTATTGACTTGCAGGAGATCAGTTTCATTGCGGGACTTGGCAGAAGATGGAGGACGAAGAAAGAGAAACAGGCAGAGGCAGCGATAAGAGTCTCTGTATGGCCATTATGCTCTATAAGAGCAGACATTAGCTGACCTGGACAGGAGCTGAGAGCTCTTCCCTCATTAGCGCAGCTCCCAGAGGACGCCGTTCACATCAGCTCTGTGTACAGCAGCTCGATTGCATTACTACAACGCCAGTCTGAGATAAACAGCAGCACACTGCTGGATGCTGTTGCGTTCACTCAGATGACCACTGATGGTGCATGTCAGAGAAAACAATGTTTTTGAATGATTCCCCTAGTTAGAAATATAATAATAAACAATTATAATACCGATTAAGTATCTGTGACTTTAGTTGAATGTAAAGGTTGGGTCGTGACCTTTTGAAACAAACAAAAAGAGAACAAAATGAAGAAACGACAAAAAAAAGAACAATAAACAAAACAAAAATCCAAAACGAATACACACAAGAAGAACAAAACCCAACACAATAAAACAAACACAGAACTACAACAAAAACAACATAAGACAAATAAAAACAATACAAAAAAAAAAAACCAGGACAAAACTAAGAAACAAAACAAAACAAAAAAATGAGGACAAGAAACAAAATATTCTAAAATAAAAAAGAAAAGAAAGCAAAAATAAAAAGAAACTGAAATGAAATGCTAAACATTAAAAAATATATATTGTTGGAATGAAAGATTTGAACTGGGCAGTCAAGAGACATCTGAACATTTATAATGAACAGTTTTATGACTATGACCATAAATATGATCAGTTTCAATCACTTAATGCAAATGAGCAAGCCTTTGCAGAAATGCAATTCAGCATATTATACATATAAAACGTCCATATAACGCCCTCTAGTGGTGATTGAAGTTAGTGTTCTCAAAACTGTGCAGAAGTTTCCATCACCATGCCAGGGGGTGTTGTGATTGGTTGACAGAGCATTGTTAAATAGTTGCTTGGGTGTTCAGGGTGTTTTTTTAAGTATGTTGCTGTGGCGTTAACGTGTTCTTGAAGGTTACTTACTGACCCAAATCAAAAGAGCTCACACACACAAGTACCTATATTTGGCTCACGTCCCTGTCAGCTGCTGTACGTCCAACAGGCAAAAGTCTGATCACTTAGAAAAGTAAAAGCACGTCTCTCTTCTGCTAGCTGCTTGAGATTTCATTCATGTTTGTAAAACAATGGCTGTTGGATGAATAACGTGATAAAGACTCCAGGAAGAAGGAAAAAAGTCAAATGAGTTTCAAATAGATTCAAGAAATTTATTATATATATTGTAGTCTACAGTGAAACATCGTAGATACAATATAATTGCTGAAACATTGCCACTGACAGAAGCATGCAGTGAAAAGGCTTAAATAAATTACTGCCTACAAACAGAACAGCTTAACAATCCAGTCAGCCTTTTAATGAAAATAAACTCTTTTATACAATACAAAAAAGAAAAAAAGGGAGGAAAAATAAATAAAGCTGTTCCACATTGCCAGAGAGAACATCTTAAATTGTTAAATTGTTGTGAATGAACACATTTAGTGGAATGTACAATTAATCGTTGTTAACTGTTAGAAAACCTGTGAATGTTATAGACTAGTTGAATAAAATCAAGCCTATTGAATTAATGAGGATTGGATGCTGTTAAATTCAGAAAATTTTAGTCAGTGGCAATGAAATGTTTGCATTCGGAGTTGCATACACAAAGCGTAAAATATTTATAGGGAGAAATTACTGAAACAGAAACTTCTTCATTGCTTGTGCGAACTAGTTGCTTGTAGCTTGCAAACAATTATAGAATTCAACTATCTGACTTCATACAAAAATTACAATTCTCAATTCATGTGGTCAGAACACACATCTCCAAATGTTCCCTCATCATTTCTATTACATACCATTAACCCAAGTTGCATAAAATTTGGCTAGATTTCATGAATACTTATTTCTGTGAGTCGCTCATTACCCAATCTGTCAATGGCGACGCCAATATCCATTACATTTCTGTCAGATCACAATGCACTAAACATCTGAAACAGATCTGTATCTTCATACAATCATGTTTAGTTTAGCAGGTCAAAAGCAGCCGTTTATGAAGGGTGTTTGGGAAAGAAGCCTTGGATCTACAGTATAACACGCCTTGACAGAACTGCAGCGTTTTGTTTTTTTATGTTTCTGTTCTTCTGCAAAGGGTGGCGCCATTTCACACTTTTCTCCTGCCATTTCTGTCTGTCCGACTACCTTGGATATGGGACTGCAAATGCAGTTTCGACCTGAAGAGGGCAGAGATATAAATCATGATCATCATCACTGTCAGCTGGTTCATTTTAATAGCCAAAAAAATAAATAAATAGTTCATTTTATATATATATATATATATATATATATATATATATATATATATATATATATACACACACTGTCAAATTGATCATTTTTTTCTGTAATTAATCGAGATTAATCACACCTAACATTAAAGTTATTATTTATTATTGTTTTTTGTATTGTAATGCTCTCACATTGAATCTTTAAAATGTTTAACGGCATCTTTTTAGTAGGCACTACAAATGAATCACTGAAACCAGTATTTATGCTGCTCTATTACAGTGATTTCTTTCTCGATTTTAGCCATCTTTTCAGCATTACGGTATAACTGAAAGCTATCATTTTTAACATTTAATAGGCTTTAAAAAATATATGACAACTTCTAATTCATGTGAACTTAAAACAATCTTCACATAAACACATTATAACAGATGTCACATTTAGCTGTGCCTTTAAAGGCACAATATGCAAGTTTTGCTACTAGAGGTCGCTTATGCAAAACAAATGCGTAGCCTGATGACGGCGTGAATGAGTATGAGATCACGGGAGTTGTTGTCTTCACCTCCGCTGATGGAGAGCAATCTGATGGACTCGGGCAGAAAACATGTTCATAGATGGACAAATGATGGTGGTATGAAGCAGAATGCGCTGAGAGACGCGGCGTGGCCTGTGTCAGCGAATGCTAATGAGAGGCACTTCAAGAACAGTAGAACTTATATTATGCTGCAGTCGGCCACTTCCGCTCTTTTTAAATGACATTTTAAAATGTATGACGGAGAAAGCGCTCTCTGATTATTCTATGTTAACCACTTGACAAAACAGTCTTGTCTCTGAGGCATGGTAAAATGTAGTACTCGTAATAAATCAAGAAAACAATTCAAACAATAAGACTCATGGTTTGTTCACAGAAAACCGCAACCCAGACGCGCACCAGTACAGATCTGAGTTATTTTTTGTGTCTTATAACACTTGAATGATAGCATCCTCATATAATGTACCGCAAGCCAAAGGATGCCAGGAAAAAAAACGGATGCTGCGTTAATTGAGATTCAGATTTTTTATTTTGTAATTAAAATTTGTTCATTTTAACAGCCCTAATATATATGCACAGACACACAATCGTACATATGTTTTATAACACTGGCCTGTACCTGTGGTCACTGCTTGTCGTCAATCTTCAGCTCGACTCCTTTGGCTTGGTTGGTGTGCTGGACTTTTGACTTCTGTTTGCTCATGAGATCAAAGGGTCGACCCCTCTTCCTCTGGGTGTGGGTGCCAGGGGCAGCTGCTGTTGGGCTGGAGGGCTCTGAGCTGGGCGGTGTTGATGGTGCAGGGGTGGGCATGGAGGCTTGACCTGTAAAAAACATGACACCGCTTCAGCAAAAGTACTGTCCTGACGAGAGGAATTGTTTGTCTGGTCATAGTAGCACTGGTATGACTAGTTATTAACAATAAGGGTGACGTCTGCTTCTTTGGCTTTGTAAACATTTATATGAGAGATCAGTGAGTGTAGAGTCACATTTTGCTTAGCTGAGAGAAAAGAAAGCTGCACAAATGAATTCTGTTAGTATGATTGACGTGTCTCACCGCCAGTGCTGCTGCTGCTGGCCTGAGAGTCATCTGACATGGGAGGCTCTGCCTCTTCCTGGATCGTAGGGACTGAGGCAAGCAAACCTGTCACAAAAAGAGATTTAAAAAAAGGATGTTAGAAATTTTTGTAATAAAGTCGTTATCCACAACTGCACAACAAATATCATCCAGAAATAATAAATATTCATCACTTTGATGGACTGGGTTACTGATAATTTACTGACATGCTCCATTTTATCCTTTAGTAAAATGCTGTAACAATCTCTATTTTTTTTTTTATGATGCATCAAAATCACGAGGACTTGGCAAGAGCTCTTTTAATCTTAAGTCTAAAGCCTTAAGTCTTTTAGTCTTACCTGAAAATGCACTTCAGCCTTGTGAATTATTGAGTGATTTGCATACATTTATGTATGCAGTAAATGCCATTGTGAGCTAATGCAACCTCTGCAAATGTACTATTTCCCATATTGTGTGGGCTAAGGATGGTCAGATCTCAAGGTTTTAAGAATTTTAGCTTAAGTTTCTGTAACCACCCAGGGTCAAAAATCGCAAAATTACTGGACCATCATATGCACAGAAATTTGGTTGCTCTGTTGCTTAGTTTTCACTTTTTTAGGTGATCCTGACCTTAACCTGTAGTTATGGAGAATTTCAATCATTTGAAATGTCACTCCAAGCTCCTAACATGCATTCGGTTTTAAAGACTTGTTCACCTCCACTGCAAGGACAAAATTATCTATAAACTGCGTGAAGTCAAAAGCTGCTTCAAGCTACTGGGTCAAAGAAATTTTGTAAGAAATTACAGTAAATTACTGTACTGAAGTTACCGCTTAGGTAACCTCTTCTAGCTCTCAATATCATGAGAACAATCTTTTAGTTGGTGACAAAATGGTGTAATTTCCAATTTCCCCCATTAGAGGGTTGTACTAAACCTTACGTTGTGTTTGATAGAGTCGGTGTGTTACTCACTAAGGCCTCTGTAGTGTGACAGCTGCTGGTAAACTTGTTTCATTCTTTCGATGTTAAGCCGGCTGCTCTCTGCATGATTAATCATAGGTTTAGGATAGTCCACACCCACAATGCAGTTGGCCGCTTTCTGCACCGATTCTGGAGCGTTCCATGGCTCGTAGATGTAGCGGTTAGGATAGTCTTTTAACTTCGGGATGTACCTCCTGCATGGAACAATGTATAAGATGGTTTTATAGCAGATGCAAATAATGGCAAAACATCTATATATATAGATTTTTAAATTACTTACATTTTTATTACAAATTACATTATTATTATAAAAAAAACATTCATAATTTCTCATAATTTGATGCAATTTGTTATTTTCCAAGGTACTCTGGCAATATTCTTAATTTAGAAGGCTCCACATGTCACAGCAGCTCCTTTGAATATGCGCAGTGGAGAGATCTGAACCTGTGGCAGTTTATATAAGCCTTTATGCAACACTAATCTAAGAAACTCAAAATATATAACACCTGGCAGTCGTGCAAGACATGCTGTCTGACAGTGGTTTAGGTGTGGTTCAGGGTTGGTTTGTGTACCTGATGTACTCTCCGCTGGGATCCGTCCTACGGCCAAAGCCCACGGGACAATAACAGTGAAAGAACTGCTGGAAGAACGCACTGCAGGAAAGCCACATCCAGCTGCCCGCGTTAACGCTCCAATCTGCGTCCAACAACAACTCTTCAAACACCTGAGAGAAAGAAAAAGAGCAATTAAGAGAGAAAAGCATTAAATAGGAAGAAAAGAGAAGTTGCACCATATTATTTACTTTCATTCCGCTCTCCCAGCTGATCCACAGGTCTCCTCGAGTGAGGAAACAGGCTACGGCATGCCGGGCCAAGTGGTGGATCCAGCCCTCCTGTCTTAGCTGGGTCATGATGGCATCGATCCAAGGGAATCCTGTGCGACCTTCAGCCCATTTCGCCAGTGCCTCGGGGTTGTGATCCCAGGGAATCTGCACGCAGATGGGGTTTCCCTCCATACGGTCAAAGTTGGGGTTGTTCGTGGCCGCCGTATAGAAAAACTCTCGCCACAGGAGCTGACCGAAGAGCGAGAGGGGTGGACTAGAGCGTCTACGCAGCTGGACAGGAGCAAAAGGTCATGAAAATTATTGCGAAATATGCTATAGTAGTTTTGAAGTATGTCCTTTATAACCATACATACATATTTCAATGGAACACACCAATAATTAATTATCTTATTTTTTTATTACTGCCACATTTTAAATAAATATTACAAAATTCACTTCAAGAGGCATCAACCTAGGATACTTTTTATGAGTAATGCTGGGCACTTTGATGCCTGCTTTTAAAATTTAGACAATTTATATTCATCTCTAAAATTTAATTTGAGCATTTCAACATCAGCCTTTAGATGGATTTTTAAGATTATGAGAAATATAAATTCAGTCAAGGGCGTCCAAAACTTCAGCTGGCAGTGTATAATACAATGTCTTCTTGTGGTGTCCCCCAAGGCTTGATTCTGGGACCCTCTACTATTTAAGTTAAATGCATCTATTAGCAAGTGTAATTATTCAAATTGAACTTCCACTTTCATAATTTACCTACCACTCAATATTAAACTACTAAACTTACATTTCTCAAGATGACTGACTAATGCCATAAATAAAAGCGCCATAAAATAACAATTACTTACCTTTATATAAAGTTCACGCAGATTGTAGTAAAAAACACGACATGACAGACAGCCGAACCGTAGGTAAGGACTAAGTCCAGCTGGGCTTGCGAACAGTGATTGAGCAGTTATTCTAGGCCTCTCAAAATTCGCTACCCAGGCCTGCATCAAAACGAAAAGATAATAACAAATATAATAAAACAAATCAAAGACTAAAAAAACTTAAATGACACATTTAAAAAAATATCCATTTTCAACAGTTATACATAACCATTCATTAATTATTACTTGTTAATAATTAATAGTCATCAGTCATTATCAAAATGTATATTTTCATGAAATATCTCCACGTCTCACCTTTCTGTCTAAGTGTTTATTTAACCTTTCCATGGCTTCTGTCTCACCACCCTTCCATACATGTGAGCTGTCACCCTGAGTCTTAAATCCCAGCTCCTCGAGAGAGGGCACACCGTAGCGTTCATCATGATTGTCCGAGATCTGCGTCCGACACTTGGCCATCTGCTCTTGAGTGATCGTCGGCAACGGTTTCCTGGGAAGTTCAAGTCGGTTCACAATGGCTTGAAATCTCTTGAAAGTGAGAGGGGGGCTGTGGTTGTTCATTTCTATGATCCTGAGGGAAAAGAAAAAACATGTCTCTGATTTCACTGTCTAAAAGTAGCTATTTTCTCTCCAAGGTTGAATATTAATAGAACATAGAAAGGCAAATGTCTTTGTTTTGAATTAGTTTGATTTGATCTTGTTGACTGATTGTCAAGGGTTTTGGAGTAGAAATAAGTCATTTTCAAAGGAATCATGAGTTCATTTTCAAGGCTCAACAATAAATATGAGAAAGTGTTTTGAGTCAGTTGAAAGTACTGTCACAGGCTCAATATGTTTTACATTCATGGATCACTGAAAAATAAATACAATTTCTTCAAGTACATAAACACATGTAGAAATTACACTACCGTTTGAAAGTTTGGGGTTAGTATGTTTTTTTTTTTTGTCCTTGCTGAATACTTATATATATATATATATATATATATATATATATATAAACATTCTTAACATTACAAATGTTGTTCTTTAGAATTTTCTATTAAAACAAAGAATCCTGAAAAAAAATGGCTTCCACCAAAAACTCCATCATCATCATCATCATCATCATATTAGAATGATTTCTGAAGGATCATGTAATTCTGAAGACTGGAGTAATGATGCTGAAAATTTACAGGAATAAATGACATTTTACAATAGATTAAAAAGAAAACTATTATAAATTGCAAAAATGTTATAAATTACAAATGTTACAAATTATATATAAAACAATATATAATAAATTAATAAATAGAAAATTCAAAAACTTCAAAATGTTACCTACCTCAAACTTTTGAACAGTAGTATAAATTATATACAAATCATTAAATTCAGTTATTTGAAATAAAATATTAAATAAAAATACTTGATGTAGTGGAGGAGCTTTATTGCCCTGATTGATATTAACACAACCTTGCTTGTTTGTAGGACATTTCACTTCTAGCTCATTCTACTACGCCAATCTGTTTCAAACAACCTGAGGTGGTACTGCAACAAGCCTAGTTTTATTCTTTAGGTAACAAGGTCACTAAAGTAAAGTCATGTTCGATCAACTAGGAGAGATTGCCTGGAAGCGTGTCCAAAGGAAACACACTTCCCCACATTCTCCAAATGCAAGCACACATGTCCCAGACTGGTTCTGAAAGGAGCTAATAGTCTCAGTGTCTCCTCTAAGACAGAAACAACAGTCTTAACACATTAACATCCTGTCTCTTATTTATACTCCTGATCTTATACAACTTCCTATATGCGTCAGGGGTGGAGCCCATGCCATTGGCCGGTGCTCTCGGTACAGTGCAGAATCAGGGGGCACCCGCGTGCTTGTTAGGAAAAGCCTGGCGCTCAGCTCGCACATGTTTGCAGTGGTGACTTGCATGCTGAGCTATTTCACCCTCCCACTCACAGCACATGTTTCTCAGTGTGACCGTCAGGACTGCTTTCAGGCAGTAGATGGCAGCAGTGAGTGCCATTTACTCAGCTTGTACTACAGAAATGGACGTCCCGCACATGCATTCACACGCTTGCATGAAAGCTTGTTCTCTTTCCCTTTGAATGAGAGAGAGTCTGAGTATATAACAAACCTTATCCCATTTATGTAACGAGAGGCCTCTTGTTTTACATTACACATTAAGAATAGTAGTATCTGCACGATAATCTGAGAGGGGGAAGAGTCTTATGTTTGGTAATACTCTCAGGAAAGGCTTGAGAGATAGAATGAGAGTTGCACACAAACACAATTGCAGCCCAGAGTCACGGTACAACAAAGTTCATCGTTATGTCACATTATGCTAAAAGTGATGGCAAAGTTTACTGAGTAATCTAGTCAATGATTAGGGAATGTTGTCCCAGGACGCGCACTAAAAAGGAGGTTATCCCTCTGGTCCAGTAGTTCAGATAGCGGTCATACTGCCATTTTCACTGTTCCTAATGCATTAATTTAAACATGAAATTTAACAGTAAATTGGATTAATTTTTTTTTTATCAGCGCAATTTTTCCACAAATATTATATAAAAGCATATAATAATATAATATATATTAGGAGCGTAACGGTACATCTACTTATCCAGAACCATACGTTATGAACGTCAAGGTTTGGTAATTTGGTCAGTTAGACAACACAATCAGTCACAGGCGATCCACACTCCAATCCAGAAGGGATCGCAGGCGGTAATGCAACACTGTTTGCTAACTTCCTCAACTGGAAAAAAAAAAAAAAAATCACAGAGATCTAGGTGTGCAATGTCTCAACCAGCAATTCAGCCGCAGAAAGACATAGGAATAAAACAGCTTGAAAATAATCTCACAAAGCAATATATTTACCTCAGGCAAGTCATTTACTGTTCACAGCAATTAAGTTCACTAGAGAAGTGAATTTTAAAGGGGAGTATTTCACTAAATATGCACTGTATTTATCTTATATAATCATTATATTTACTTTATCTGATAGAAATGTCTTATTTAATATGTTTAAATAAATTTGTCTTGAAAACAAGTTATAATAGTAACTGTGTAAATTACTACATTTCAAAAATTAGATTTAGAAGTTAAAACAGGACATGCTTTATGTGCAATTTACATTTTTTTTTATTATTTGAGTGTTGATTATAATATCTAAAAATAAATGGCAACTGAATTTAATAGTTAGGGCTCTTGTTAATTGTATCCTTTAATATTATAATAATGTTTAAGTAAGGACTCCCTGTACATACTTTACAGCATTAACGGAGATAGATTTTTTAAGAAAATGTCAATTAGAATTGATATTTAAAGAGAGAGACAATTTGTTCAATAAACCACAATTTAAAAAAGAAGCAGCAATTTTTAGTCATATATATATATATATATATATATATATATTACTGTCTCTTAAATACCATTTATTGTTTGAATTTCATGATAAAATTGAATGAATTTGAAAGCTGAGACGGTTTCTTATCAGAAGTAACAAAGCTCTTTGTAATTACTGGATGGGAGGCACACTACAAAAAATAAGTTTGGTGTAGGGAAAAACCACGGACCTTGGCTTGAACTACAGGTGATTAATAGGGTCAAATAGAACCTCTTTAACATCGCTTTTTTAACTGTTAATGCGTTACTGTCAGTTTCACTCCAACAGCTCTAAATTCAACACGAGAGATTTTCTTCACAGACAGTTTTTCCATCCTCTTTTTATTGATAGAATTGGCCCTGATTATCAGCCGTTTATAAAACAATCAGATGATGAACGATAGTGAAAATAATTGCTTTTATCGTCCGATACAGTAGTCCATCCCAAACGTAAACCAAACCAATCACATCACATTCTTTATTTTTTTTTCACTCATAATAATATAGGGGGAAAAAAAAGTAATAAAGAGCCAGCAGTACACATAACATATTGCCTGGCTAACCTGATGGGTTAAAGGTGCTTGAATAAAGAATAAACGATGAAGTTCTGAAATTATATAATATCAAAAAATAACTGCAGTAATTGGAAGTGGTAATGAAATTTAGTCTAGTTTCTCCAATAACTCTTATATAACGGCTGATCATTAACAGGATAAAATGGCATGTGAATGTTCGAGAAGATGAGAAATGTAGGTATCATGTGAAACAAATTGCCATATTTACAAAACAACAAAAAAGATTCTCTGATGGCAATTGAGACCTGAGTGAGTTTGAAGCACTGTCATATGATAATGAATCTCTTAATGCCGTTTGATTAGATCAATTATTTCGCTACACTTGTGAGGGCCACATTTCTGAGAATGTGATATTAGGGGTGGTGCTGCTAATGAATAAACCCTTGGCATTCCTAGTCTCCTTTTGTATGATATTTGTACCACGGGTGGTACTGTGGAATGCTAACAGGACAAACTGGTATTTCAAAATATTGCAGTATTTTACCTCATAATACCATACTCTCGCTTATCAGGTCTGTGAGGGCAATATGAACATGCATCATTTTTATTTGCCTGAACTCAGAATGCTTTAAAATGTCAAAAACATGTGAAATGTGAAAGAGACATAAAATAAATGCATATAATACTTTTGATTTTGAAAAAACTACACACCAAAACAGGTTTGTAAAATGATTATATATGTATTGTGACATTAATTACATCGATGTAATTAATGTCATTTTTTTTTTAAAAGAGATGAACTCTTTTATTCAAGCAAGGACATGTTAAATTGATCAAAAGTGACAGCAAAATAAATTTATATTTCAAATAAATGCTGTTCTTTTCAACTTTCTATTTATCAAAGAATCCGGAAAAAATGTATCACTATTTCCACAAAGATAAAAAAAGAAAATGTTTTTAACATTGAGAACATCATGAAAAGTTTCTTGAGCAGCAAATCAGCATATTAGAATAATTTCTGACTGATCATGTGACACTGAAGAGTGGACTAATGATGCTGAAAATTCAGCTTTTCCATCACAGGAATAAATTACATTTAGAAAAGTATTATAACACAAACTTCATTAACTCTGTGAGGGAATAAAAATACGTGTGTGAGTTTTCACTGAGAAATGTGTGATTGGAGTTCATCACCCACCTGTCTGGACTGTAGAGTGTGTGAGTGTTTCGTACCACGGTTTCCACACCGTATTCATTCGCCATTTTAATGATGGCTGCATCTCTTTCTTTCCCATAAGGCTCCGAATCATATTCAAACGTGAGACGTGTGACATTCCACTCCTGAAAGAGACGACATCAGATTTAAATGTTACAGAATGACATAAAAGGTCAAACTAACTTCATCAACCTGTAGTATCTTTACACCTCATTTGTAGCCATGTAAAAACAGTATATAAAAAAATAATGTAACATAACGGAGAGGTCAATGTGTTTTATAACCAAATAAGGCCTGAAAGAGGCGAGTCATTACTAGTAATGTGAATTTGATCTTCACACAAGGACACGGCGCTCTTCAGTTGCTCTGAAGAAGAGAACTGCAGCGCAATCTGTGACATCTTAGTTATACAAGCTCACTTTGAAGAGCTGATGTGCTGGTGCCTTCAACCCCTTGCATAAACAGCATTATTAAGCTGCCAAAGGGATCGTTCAACCCACTTGCCATTGTCTGAATGATGCACTGCCATGCTTGAGAGAGAGAAGACTGCTCCGACTGCATGAAAATGAGATCTTTCATAACAAACAACCTTAAGATGCTGGTGTAAATCAGTTACAAGACATGGATGTTTAGCTGAATAGGGGATCACTGGAGTGTGTTGTCAT
This sequence comes from Opsariichthys bidens, assembly GCA_037194245.1. NCBI lineage: Eukaryota > Metazoa > Chordata > Actinopteri > Cypriniformes > Xenocyprididae > Opsariichthys > Opsariichthys bidens. Next base: position 14,279,881 of record CM074290.1, on the reverse strand, counting down.
CTTCCTTTAATACTAAAGGTTATGGATTTGAATAGACCCCTCAAACCAAGTATGCACAATAGTAAAGTGATGATTGCCTTAGCATTTAAATTATTCATCGTTCCCTCACCTTTTGAGCAATGAATTTCATGAGTACTGGATAAGGAAAATAATGATTTTATAGCGATTCTCCATTAAATTGGATTTTAACACCAACTGCTTTGATTTCATTGGTTGAAATCCGGCCCACAAAAAAAATAATAGAAAAAAACAACAACTTAGGGACCACCTAAGTGGTTGAATACGCATAAAAAATAACTCATGACAAAATCAACGCAAAGTCTGTCTCAAACTTAAATTGTGATTTCCATCCAACAACCTCATCATCCTCAATCCTTCCATTATGCTCTGTACCAAATAGGCAACACTAATATGAACATAATTTTGATGAATCCATTACCTGGAGGATGTTCGGTACTAGAGCAGCGGTCACAACAACTACTGCTTCCTCTACGCTCCACTGTGTATATTACGGAGCCATAGCAACTAGACAAGAGCTAATGTTTACTGAACTAATCAGCCAGAGGTTGATATTTGGCAATGTTTTTAAATCAGCGTTCAAGCTAGTTATTGGTGTTTAAAACATGTCTGTTGGCAAAAAAAAAGAAAGCATTTTAACAAGTTTACCCATACAAATAAAACGATGACCTTGGACTAAACCCTAACAAAGCTATTGTATATATTCTGAAACAAGGCATCACTTACAAAAGACCCTACTATTGAAAACGATCACACATTTTAATTGTGAATACATTAAAAATGAGTTTGTTAAAATATGCAACATCAAATCCACTATCCATTTATGAAAAACAACCTGGACATGCCGAAAAACTCAGGATTGAATTATGCACCAATATGTAAGTTATCAGACATAAATGTTTAGATATGAAAAGCCAAAGTGAGACAAAAAATGATGAGACAAATGACTTGAGACAAACACAGACCTTGAAGACTCTTGGAAAGACGTCTGTTGGCTGTCCCCGCACCACAAATAGCCTTGAATTCAGTTTCCTCAAACTCGTGTCCAAATCCTCTAAAGATTCCAGCAAAAACCTGCAGGAGAGAAAGCGTGAGATATTTAAATATTTATAAAACTATGTATTAAGCATTGCTAGATTCAAGTCATTAGATGTTACTTTATGAAGTAACATATTCTTGTTGTCACACCAAAGACACAAAAGATGTACACATGTATATTTCTTTCAGTCAGCATCTGAGACAAACTAAAATAAATAATTTTAAGGACAAATGCAAACGATTTACTTCAAATTGCAATATGATCACGAAAATCTTCATTTAATTTCATTTGATGATTGTACTTGACACCAAAACGCTATTAAATGGAAAGATCACCCAAAAATGAATATTCTGTCATCATTTACTCGCCCTCAAGTTGTTCCAAACTTTGTTTGAGTTTCTTTCTTCTGCTGAACACAAAAGAAGATATTTTGAAGAATATGGTTAACCAAATAGGCCCAATGACATCGACAGAATGGAAAAAAATAAATATAAAATTTTTATGGAAGTACATGGAGACCAGAAACTGGTTTCTGACATTCTTCAAAATATCTTGTTTTGTGTTCATTTCAACAAAGAAATTCATACAGGTTTGGAACATCGTGAGAGTGAGTAAATGATATTTACTTTCATTTTTAGGTAAACTTTAATCTCCTGTATTTTACACAAGCTGTACGCCTACCGTACGATTTATAAGGCCCCGTCTGCTTTAAAATAGGTATCGGAATGTATTCAAAAGAGTCATTGTGATGAAAAAAATTCTACCAATAACAATCTTAACTAAAACATCTTATGAACCCTTTCCGTCCGATTCCATGTTTCAGACACCATGTTTATTATTATTAATATTATTCTTGCATAAGCAAAAACGGATTTTTGCACACTCAAACTACCTTTAATAAAATAATTCAAAGGTTTGAAATTTCACAACAATTATTAAACATAAATTAAAATATTTATATTGCTGGGTTATTCATTCTCACAACACATCTCTCGGCATGTGTGGCATCCCAGAACACGTGAAAATCACATGACTCGCACAATTGGAATGTTTTTTTTTTACACGCAAAGCACGTTCTGAATTCTGTCTCCAAAATTGGAGCGTGTGACTTCACAGACAGACACATTCAATGACGCAATAATTAAATTGTAATTTTTAGCCGTTATATAAAACCGAAGTGGGCGTGAGCAAAACGACTAGCCGTTAGCCACATAGCTTCATGGTCTAAACCAAACGCTGTCTCACCAACAGTTACACATCCTCATGAAACTACTAAATATCAATTCATCTACCGTATTCTTTTAAATAACACTAAAAATAAGTTGAGATGAATGTCTAGCTGACTTGTAAAGTTTGTTCACCTGCACTAAACAGCAGTGGGGCCCAATTACGTGATGAATAATCGAACTATATGGGTAATAAAAAGTCAGGGTTTCAATTTTTTGCGTGATTAAATAAGATATTCGCACACGTTCCAATGACATTTCACATGGTCACTCGGTCGGCGCAGGTCAGGGCCAAACCATAACAGAGAGCTGCGTAGTTGCGCGCGCCCATTCACATCCTTCACAATAGAAGTAAAACTACCCAGCGTACGTCTGACTATAGCCACAAAACACTCAAATAAATGGCACTAGCCTCCATCTGTTGATTCCCACGTTGGCAGAACCCGCAAACCACGGGTCCAAAATATAAACACAGCGTACAGTATCCGCGCCATTCAGAGCTTCCTGCAAAGCCGGATTATCATGAAGCCGCAGCCCTTTGCGAAACCAATGCACGGAATTCACTCCCATAGTTGCACTTTATTCCATCCTAAAGATCCAGTGAAGTCGAATGTAGTCCAGAAGCGTAAACAATCCCAGATTTCAGTCGTTCAGAGTCCACATTATCCCTCTCTGTGAAGTTTGAGATGAGGAGCAGTCACAGGAGACGCAATGATTTTCCGCCTCTCCCCGAGTCCATTGGGCAGCAGATGACACGTGTACGGATTAACAGAATGAGTGACTCGGGTTTCCAAGCGGCTATTGGTTCGCTCCCACGTTGGAGATCCAGCCCAGTCACGTTTCTCTGGTGTGTTGTTCGCCATGTTCGTGGGAAATAATAGTCAAATTATGACATCAGCTCATGCGACTGGTAAAAAACACGCAAGTCACGCACTAAAGTGTTTTGAAGAAAGCAGATGACAAAAATGGGAAATACATATAATGTACACAGATACCCCAGTGGTGGAGGCTGGTATGTGTGTGTACTTGTTTTATAAGCGTAAACGTAAGCTGGAGAAACGCACGTGTTTGCATTTTTTGGTGTTTCGCGTCCCCTCGTGGTGGTTTTTCAAATTGCTTAAATCAGATACAACAAGGTTCAGTTTGTGGTCAGTGAACTTTTAAGGCTATTGTGGCTTTTAAGTGCCCGTCTGTTTTTGAAAATAATATAGAAATGGCTATGGTTGATGAAAAAATGTATTAATAATATAAATGTATATCACAAGTGTAACAATGTAATCTTTACTGTGATTTATAAAACGCTAAGTTGCTCTTCTTGATTCTGATTGGTTAATAGCTGTGTTTAATCACAGTTATCGCTTCACCAAACGGTTCAGTGTATCACTACACAACACTCGTGAAACTGTTTGTTCTCAATTGATATTGTTCATTGAAGCTTACTTCATTATGTCAAAGAGTATCGATAGAAAGAGATCGAGTGAGCGAGTTTATTACCCGCATTTAGATTTAGCATTTTCCTTCAGGTCAGTCTTATGTTCATAATAAAAATCAGTTTAAATGTCCATTGCGATATCTTGTCATTTTAACAGTGAATGAGTGACTGACAGCTCTAGTCAAAAGCTGTGTCCGAATCCGCCCACTCGTTCACTCATTCACTAACCCCTATATAGTGCATGGCAGCTGAGCGCACTATATCAGCAAAGAGTGAACGAAAACGAGTGAGCGAATTCGAACGCTAACGTTAAAGCCATCTGTAATATGTCCTGTTTAGCTCAATGAATTGTATATTACTGTTTATTTGTCATGTTTATTGAGAATAATAACACCTGTGTCATGCTATTTAGTAAATTTATATTTAAAAATAACAGAACAAAAACACTACACTGTCACATTTGTTTATAAAAATATAATAGTAAATAAATACAATATAAACAACAGTATACAATGTACAACAGTTCACTAAAATATGAGAAAAATCGACCAAACTATCATATGATAATAAGTATATATATTATGATATAAACCTGTATCATTTCGCTTCAAAATATCTTTACTAAGATGTTCTAATTAATAAAAAATTACACTTACATTTGTAGAAGTTCCCGCTTCCCGTTTTGCCGTCCGCCATATTTATTTTTCTTTCGCGCTCGATCGTCTTATCGCGTTGGATTTTGGGTAACGGCGCTTTAACGAGTGTACATCGAATGTACACTCAAAATCAGAGAGGATTGTGGGTAAAAGTAGTGAACGAATGTAGGGAATGAAGTCGTTCACTCAGAATTCGGACAGCACTACAAAATGGCCGACACCCGATCTAGTGCACTATATAGTGGATTGGGAGCGATTTCGGACACAGCTAAAGCATTTGTCAGTTGCGTCTTGTTCCGTGTTTTCTACGTGAAAGTCTTCGCTAATGACTGACACACTCATAAAGACAGTCTTTGCCGCCATCTAATGGCGTAAAAATGTAACTTATGTTGCTGTTCATGGTCTGGGACTATTTTTTCCGGCGGAAGGAAGGCATTTACTGATTTTACTTCATGAAAGTAGCATTGATACATATTTTTGGCTTTAATATTTGTATTCTGTGGTAACCATTTTATAAAAGCAATGAGGATCTCAAGGCAAGTGCCGTATCGTGAATAAGTCACGGCTGAAGGGGTTGCAGACACTCTGTTACACGTTAGCACAGCACAGATTCGAGTACCTACATAATACATTATTATTATAATTATTATTATTGGTAATAATCAGAGAGAGAGTTGTGATTACGTCAGTGAGATTCACACTGATAAGGTGGTCGTTTGTATATCCTTGAGGACAGTATAGTAATTAATATATTTATTTAAAACTTATTTTGTAATATTTAGCAAATAATATAAATGTACAGCAATAGTGTAAAAATGTAATCTAATATAAAAATATTTTTGAAAATGACATTGTATTCTAATATAATACATTATTATTATTATAGTTGGTAGCTGTTTATAGCTGTACGGCTGTAAATTTCTCATAAAATTAATAATAATAATAATAATAAATGCCTCTATGTTTTTATAATTTTAATGAAGTATATATTTATAATCTTAACATTCTGAATGCTTTTCAGGTATCTTGTGGCCCCATTAGAAGTCTACCGAGGTCCTCTAGTGGCCACCCAGTTGAGAACCACCATCCTACATTTAAAAAAAAAAAAAAAAAAAAGGAGAGCTCCCTCCCTCTGTAGCTCCAGCTCCTCCCTCTCTTGACCTACTGTGGGGATGATGGGTGGAGCTGTATCCGCCAACCACACCCTAACCCTACCCATAACCCTATCTCTCCACCCTTTAAACAAGTTAAGCTCCACCCCTGAGCTCCACAGAGCTCTGCAGTGAGCACTACTTGAAAAAGGTGTCTCTGCTAATGAAAGGTAGTATGCCTTCACCCAAACTGATAATTAATTATCATAAAAATGGTTGCTTCCTGGCATTTAATGTCTTTGACTACATGGATATAAAAATATGTATATAATCATTTTTATATTAAAATAACTTTTTATAATATTATAATAGATGTTATTAGTTTATAATATGTAGTGTAATATAAATAATTTATAGAAAATCATAACAGAAATATAATATAATATATATATATATAAAAAAATCAATTCATAACGTAAAGGTTCTAAAAATATAAAATAATGCACTGGCCTTTAGAGGGCGCTTTAAGCTCACATTTTAAACTAACCTCCCACCCTATTTTCCTATTAATCTACCATCCATGGCACTGTGGATTTCTTGAGCTAAAATCTTGTGGTTTAAAATTCTGAACAAGATTCGTTCTTTTGTCTGTCAAAATTAGGATTTTGTATTTTAAATAACGATTTAAAATACCTCACAACAGCTTGAAAACTTGGCAGATTGCATAAAACAGATGCTTTTATTTGTTACATATTTTTTGAGACGGCTAATCCAATTTCAGATGTACCATGTGTTTTGATCAATAATGGTGAGTCTAGATTGAACTTGGGGACATTCCAGACATTTGTTATGAATGGTCTGATAAAATTCTGGGTGTTAAAGGCTCCAAATTCAATCACTGACAAAGCAGAGGCAAAGCCGCTGACAAGCAGGAACATGCTCTGCAATAAGCCTTCAAAACTCCTGGTGTATGTAGTGATATCAGAGAAACATCTCTTAGAATAATCCTTTTTTATTAGCAAAAATCAGCCAAGGACAAATAAAACTGAATGCTTTTAAAAAAGTGCGTCAATAGAGCTGACCCTTAAGCTGTCCCTTGCTACCAGTAGATGAAATTTTAATAAAAAGTACATCCTTGTAAAATTCAAACATTGTAAAAAGCATATTATTTGATGAAATTCACCTTCAGGAAAGTATTCGCTTTATTCAAAATCTTTTTAAGTCTCTCCGACATTGTAGCATTATATATGATTAATAAGTTCCTGCTTTTTCAATGACCTCCTCATTTCTTTTAGTAATGCTGTATCTAAAAGTAGACTTCATTAGAAATAGTTTCCTGCTGCTGCAGTCTCTTAATCTGCCATTTCTCAGGATTAAGACAGTGTATTTTCATATTATTATTATACCAGATATTACAATAGCTGTGAGGTATTTGATGGCTGTACATTATCTTTTGCCAGCTGTACAGGATTTAAAATATTTAATCTCCAAATTTAGGCATAAATGGTTTTAGCAGATATCTTAAGGAATTAAAGTATGAAATCTACCATGCAAAACGTTTACAAAAGAGATATGGCATATTGTAACATGTCATAATATGTCATTAAAATATATTTCATATAATATAAGTATTATATATATTCATAATATTTCATTTTATATATATATATATATATATATATATATTGTATATACAAGTACCTTTTGACTGAGTAACAAGGGTCACTATTTTGATTCTCTGAATGTTGCTTGATTTCAAAGATAGATTTGATACATACATTATCAGTGAACGGTATTCATTTCAAACCAAATAAGTCCCCAAGGGTCCTTTTATAGTGGTTTAAGAGGGTTTTTATGTAAAGTGTTGTTCTTGAAATGAAAACCGATAAGTTTTAGGTCTAAGGCTTGTTGTTCTGAGAGAACAGGTGGTGCTGATCCATGCTGTATTAGGTTTAATTCATGTCTTGCCAGGCACAAGTGTCCATGCCAGTTAACGCACGGGTGATTTATTGGATGTCTAACAGAGCTGGCATGGTGTGAGAAGACAGCAAAGCAGTCTTGTCTTGCTTAATTTACTTTTAAAAGATATATATATGTATATATAATATATATATATATATATATATATATATAAACTAAAAATACTAACTAAGAATATTATACTAAATAAAAAAATATCATCAAACTAAAATATTGTAGTGGATTTTTACAGTGAAATACCCAGATATTATAAATCAAGATCCGGAGTGAGAGTTTAAAAAAATAAATTGAAGAAAATTTTACTGAACAATAGTTTGCAGTTTCATCAGCAGAAGCAGCTTCAACTCACAAGGAGTTCTCTCTCTCTCTCCCTTACATTCACATTTCCACAACAATTAAACTCTAACAGAGTCCACTAACTATGTTATTACTAAGATTCTGATTGGTTAAGAAACTAGACAAACCTGGTAATTTTCCACACATGGACAGATAGTCAGCAGCATATCTCCTTCCATCATGATGCTGACGATGGGACCCTGAACTTAGGGACAGGATGTCCTATTAAGTCAGGTCAAGGCGTCTGCAGGTCTCAGAGTGCCAGTTTCCACCAGTACCCATAAAGGACCTGTACAGAACACTTTTGCGCACATACAAAGATACACATGATTCACAGCTTCTTCAAGGCTGAAGTTGATCTGAGCTCTGCTCTGAACAGGAAACTTTCTCAAAACATACTGATAAGTTGATAACTGATAACTTTTCGCTCAGTGAGAGGTACAGACAATATTCAATATTATAGTGTTTGAAGATGAAAAGAAAAATAAATGTTTTAATATACGTTTATTATATTATAATATAATGTTGATTAATAACCTCATGATAAATCACTCGAAATATATATATTGAAGTGACAGTGGATTCCAGAGTACAATCCAGAATCTCAATTTAATTGAAATTGGGTAATTTCTTTTGTCTTTTTCCCCCTGAATTTTAATTAAATAAATGTTTTATTTTAAAGTTCATTAATATTTTTTATTTAGTATTTTGTATTTATAGGGGATTTTATGGTACTGAATTATATTAATGAAGTATTTATCCATTTATTCACTTTTTAAACATTGACCTGAAAATTAGCTGAACTTAAGTTTGTTTATTGTTATGAAAACTGCACAAAAAAAAAAATTCTTTCAACTGTGAGAAGCTCAAAGCTCAATCTAAACAAGTTGTGATCTACATTTGAGGTTAATATCTCAAAAAATTAGCTTTCGGTAAGATTTTGTTTGGCTGCAGTTCCAAATGTTTCCACAAGATGAAATTCGTTTTCCATTCATTTCCAATGTGGAAATGTGTTCACATAGCAAGTGCCAAAACCTTTACCAAGTTTCGTACCATTCCGATGAAAATTCTAAAAAAAAAAAAAAAAAAAAAGCTATTGCTTGTACACTTTTTCTACCACATCTTCCCTTCGCCTCTCTAATAATGTGCTTGGACACGGAGCTCTGTGAACAGCCAGCTGTGAAAAGTTTCAATTTTTGAACGGAATAAGTGAAATAAATCAACTTTTTGATGATATTCTAATTTTATAAATAAATATATATGTATGTATATATATATATATATATATATATATATATATATATATATATATATATATATATATATATATATATATATATATATATATAATTTTCCAGGTGTAAAAATCGAATGCAACAGCACATTACCTCAACAAGCTGCATGATTTTAGGTATTGAGGAAAATATATGCACCAAAGTTTAATGCTTAGTGTTAGGGATTTGTTCAAATCCCCCGAGTATGAGCAAAAGTAATAGCAATGCTTTGCTTTAGCAAGCACCACTAATGACCAGCAACAAGATCTTTGTTCAGTGGTACAGAAACTATTTAATGCAGTTAATAACTGAAAAACTAGGATATCTATTAATCATGCTGTACAAAAATATGTCAATAGCAGGTGCAGGTGCAGTCTGCTTTTAATCTTTTTGAGGTTTTTCCAGGGCCGAAATACATCAGGTTGTTCTGTTCTCCTGAAAATCGCTCTCTGAAGTAATCTTTCAAAAGCAACCTTTGTGTAAGGCGCCGGGAGGGGGCCAAATGTCACGTCCACAAGATTGATGTTGCACAAAGTGTTTGAAGGCTGTGGCCATCTGTGAACATGGATTCATAACTGTGGCTGTGCTGCATCTCTTTCCATTGGCCCGACTGTTAGTCAGACATCTGAGGATGGAGGTGACGCTGAATGATATCTGGCGACTGTGCAGTGAGAGCTCTGTAATTATGACTTCATCAGTAGCAGATGATGAGCAGAGTGCATTTATGAGCTTAAGAACGCTTTCGGATGACTCATCCTCCATCTACCTCAGAACAAGAATGCTTGTTGAGAAATGTCATCAGGCATGAACTGAAATGAACACGCCGGAGACGATGAGTTGGATGGCCTTCCACTAGGATTCTGATGCTTTGATAATTTGCCTCAACAATCTGTAAGGTCTGGCCTTGTTCTTTCTCAAATGTCTGAATCATTATTGTCACAAAGAACAAACCATCTCGAACTCCATCATGAAAATGAAAGCACAAAGAAGGAATCAATAAAATGATATAAACAATGCCTTGCTGCAGTGGCAGGATTTCGAGGGCGGGGGCCACCTGGGCTTGAGTTTATGTTTGGGCTCTACATCATTGTTGAGTAGCATAAAATTCACAAAAATTAAAATATGCTTTGGATTTCCTAGAAGATTATGCAACATGCATACACAGTAAAGCCAAATACGTTCAGAAGTAATCCTTAAAACTTTTGTGGACACCGATTACCTCAAAACATTTAAGTAAACCAACTAAATTTTTTAAGTTAACGAACTCAAAGATAATGTTAATTAAAAAATGTATTTGGTACTACACAAATTTGTTGAAAGGGATAAATGAAAATTATTCCATGATTTACTCACCCTCAAGCCATCCAAGGTGTATATGACTTTCTTCTTTCAGATGAACACAATCGGAGATATATTTAAAAATATCCTTGCTCTACCAAGCTTTATAATGGTACTGAAGGGATTTTGAAGGTCAAAAAAACGCATCTATCCATTATAAAAAATAATCCATAATAATAACCCCTCCAGGGCTTTCTGAAGCGAAGTGATTTTGTGAGAAAAATATCCATATTTAATAGTTTATAAATTCAAATAAAAGCTTCCAGTGGACGAAGGTACGCATTCTGTGCAAGTTTACTCTCTCCTCTGTGCTTCCGCGTTCGTCAATGCGTCCTGCATCTTCCGCCGCAAATAGATGCGTACGGCCGTCTGCCGGAAGCTAGTTATTAAATATGGATATCTTTCTTACAAAAACCCATTGCTTTGCTTCAGAAGGCCTTTAGTGACCCCCTGAAGCTGAATGAATTACTTTTATGATGGATGAATGCACTTTTTTTGGCTTCAAATTGTGGCCTCCCGTCACAACCATTATAACTATTGGAGGAGCAAGGATATATTTAAATATATCTGCAATTTTGTTCATCTGAAAGAAGATAGTCATATACACCTAGGATGGCTTGAGGGTGAGTAAATCAAGGGATAATTAGAATTTTTTGGGTCAACTAACTCTTTAATTACAATTTCATTGAACAACACCAAACTAACATAACTACGACAGAGCCTATCACTATATACTCGTATGAATTGATAACATACAATATATATAGCCTTGAAGTTTTGCAGCACATTCTTGTCAAAACCACAGGCACTACTGTTCACCATAATGGTAACCCTACAAACATCTTGTAGCGTAAAAGTTTTTTTTTTCTTATTTCTTCACATTCTGAATTGCAGCTATCAGCTGGATCTCTCTCAGAAAGGATCTTTTTCTCTGTCAGAATGGATGAGTATGAATAGCTGGTATGAATGACCCTCTGCACCTGCATGCTTCCCCCCCCGAGATGTCTGGAGGAACGGGATGTTGACAGTAACAGAAACTAAAGACTAATAGAGTCTAGAAGTGGCTTACAGTACATGCCGTCGGCAAACTTGGTTTCGTAACGTTCAGCTTCTGCTGCAATGTGTTACTCAAGCTATCAACTGTACTTTGCTGATTTGGCTTAAGGGAGGAAGGAAGTTTTCAAGGAGACGAGTTTCTTACCTGTATCCTTTAATTAGGGGCGGCTGTGGCGTGGATTCAAATGTGCTGCGTGCCACAGAAAAGATAAAGGAACGAGGTCCTGACTGTTGAAAAATGCACTATTTGCAAAATTGGCGCCTTTAGGTCAGAGAAGTCCGTTTCTTAGTTCTTGACAGTAATGAGAGGCTGCGCTCGTTAAAAATCATGGAGGCGCCACCGAACAGCTCAACTGGCTCGTTCGTGAGTAGCGTACCTTAGCATTACCTGTTATGTAATGTTAAAACCGAGAACCGTAAGAGAACTTTTGGAAGCTATATAGTTTTTCACATGAATCAATCTACTGTTTTTAAATGAGTATACGCCACCCAAAAAAAGATTTATTGTCCTGGGTGTTGCAGTAAACAGCTCTTAGAGAGACTGTGCACCTTTGGTTGAGCATGTGAACTTAATTGCTTTTAAAAGGGAAAATGAATCCCGCTACACAACAGCTAAAGTCATTAAAGCATTAGAAGGCTTTATTATTGAAGTTGCTAACGGTTATGAATAGCTTCTCTTTGGGCTGCTTGAGTTTGCAGATCATTCATAGTGATTAGCCTCCAGACAAGGCAATTTGACGTGAGCGTTTGAATAGAATTAATGGAGGACATGTCTGAAGTAAAAAGCTTTTTAATCAACAAGCTGTTCTTTTTTCGTTCACTAAATGGGCACTAGAGATGATCATTGTACACCAGACATATTGTTGGGGTCCATCTATTCTGAGTAATCAGAAAAGAAAGGCAAACAGAAATGTCCCTCGTCGAGTTTGGATGTCTGCTAACATTTAAGGCCGCTTTTGTGGGAAACGAGGGATATTCGTTTCTGTCTCGTATGGCCATACGCTGTCTCACAGTGAGAGTCATTGTCCTAATCATCGTATCGGGTGACAACACAATGTAATAAAGTTGGCTTGAAAGGAGATGGGGTTTCTTTTGCACAATCTCTCCATTTGTTCGGCTTAATCTTGAGCCCTTGGAGGAAAAAACCCAACAGATCGGTGAAGTCAGGCTTGGGTCATCTTGGTTTCTCGTGATTAGTCAGTTTTAGGTGAACATGGAAGAACATTCCCTCCCATTTCTGCTGGTGTTTGGCACACATGAAGCTATCGGCTAACGCTGAGCACAATGTTTGGCAACTGTGGATTGGGTCTGGTGGGGTTTGCTGACATCACTTTGTGGCTTTTGTGGTTATGTTACTCTTGTGGACCAAAAAAAAAAAAAAAATAGACTTAATGTCTACTTAAAGTGTATTTCATTATAAGCAATAGACAACGAGTAAGCAATTTTCTAGAAGCAATCTGGAAAATTGACATAAAATGGCAAAAAAATTACTTGTTGGCATGAGCTTTAAGGCGAGTTTAGATGAATACATATTCCTTGATATTTTTCATTACTATGAGTAATCAATTTTAGGGAAGACAATTTAGTTAAAATGTAAAATAAACCTTGTCAGCATTATTTGCTGTGCATTTAAATGATAACGGATGCCTTGATGCATGTCTTTGTTTTTTAAAGGGGTCCTTGATTATGATTTCACTTTTTTAAATGTAGTTGGTGTGTAATATTTCTGTGTGAGCTTGTACAACATCTGCAAAGTTACGATGCTCAAAGTTCAATGCAAAGGAAGATATTTTCTTTTACAGATATAGCTTTTTAAGGACTTCAACATACGCCTTGTAGATGAGCAACAAAGGGGGGGAGGCCATGTTGGGCTGCTTTAGAGAAGAGGAAGAGTTGTTGTAGTCATTTTACACCAGACTGCTTCACAAACAAGGGTCAATTCCATGCTGGATTTGCACAAAAGATTAACATGACGGCACATGCTAGTCGATGAGTTGAATCAGCTCCAAAGCAACTACATAAATTTGTCCGCTAACCGTTCAGAAACATCCAGTTGCATTCTAAGAGTTGTAACTTCCTGAGTCTCTCCATCAGTGTCGACTCCGGTTTGAACAATGTAATACTGAACACCATTACTGACAATCCTCATTTTGGCTGCGTGAGATTCTCCAGCTTTGTTGTTGTTGAGCAACCGAAGCGTCAGCTGTTAAAGTGCTGCCCTCTTCTCGAAATGGGGCCGCGAGCAGACGCTCATTTGCATTTAACGAGAAACATGCTCAAATTTTTTGTGTTTTTGCTCACACCCAAATGGTGCAAATTTGACAAACTATAATAAATGATCAGTGAGATATTATGAGCTGAAACTTCACAGACACATTCTAGAGACACCAGAGTCTTGTATTACCTCAAAGGGGGCATAATAGGTCCCATTTAGGGCCATTTAAACCATTTAAGGGAAGAAGATCAATTTTTTTGGACTCCATTGACCGTCATTGTATACAAAAACTGCTGAAAATATCTTGCAGAAGAATGGAAGTCATATAGGTTGTAAACAACATTAGGGTAAATAAGTGATAAGTGAGAATAATATTAATTTTGGGTGACCTATACTTTAATGAGAAAAAATGTTAATCAACCTCACTTGGCGTGGTTATCGGCACAAGAGTACAATGTCCCAGTGGCCGAATGGGTTTGTTTCACCTTTTAAAGGTGAGAAGTGAAACTTGAAGCCCCTATTGGCTCCTCAGGAAGTCTGCCTTTGTAGGTGAGTGAATGGTGTCTATTGGCATCAGTGTGTGTAGCAGATGCTGGAACTGGTGGACAGAGGTGACGGAGGGAGCTGTCTGATGCCTGTAATGGGACCCATGGGATATCTTTATGAAAACATACAGCCTCTTATTATGATCATCATTACAAAACATGAGCTCAATCAACTTGACCAAAGCATTCTGAATACAAATACTGGGCCTCCAGACTCTCTCGTTCACCACCATCTATAATCAATGAGTATGTGTGCAAGCATGTGTGTTGTTTGCATTACTGTCTAAATAAACAGATTTATCTTCAGGGCACAGCATTAAGGATTTTTGCTGCTGACCTGTCGGACCTGTAGTTCTGATTTTCATTGCCCTGCCAACATTTCCACCGTCAAAAGAATGATCAATTTTTACTTTCAGCAATGCATCACATTTTTTTTCTCATATTTTGGTGGTTTAATCGAACTTGTAGGCTCATAAAAATTCACTCTGGACATCACCGTTAGCCATTACTGTAGCTATAATAATTAAATATGTAATATTTAAAAAGTTTAAGTTGCTGTGTAGTTGCTCTATGGTTGTTAGGCAGTTACTTCATGTACGTTTTTGTTTTTATCGTTGACTAAAAGTATTACAAATATTTTTGTTAACTGAAATAAAGCTCAAATAAAATCTAAATATTACAAGAAAATCTTAAAATAAACAACCTGAAACCTAAATAGTATTATTAGTATTTTGCATTACTGACAGCTAGGGTTTGGGAGATTAAATATGCATTGTCATGAAAATTATGTACAAAAAATAATAATAATTCACCGCCCGCAGCACACAAACCTCTCAAAAGAGACCAAAACCATGCATATACTCCAAATAGTTCAAGAACAGCATGCAATTTACTTTGGCTAATCCTTTTTTAGGCAATTTAGGCAAATTTTACAGTAATGCTAAAGAGTTAACATCAGCCTGTGTTCAGACTATTGTACCCATTCAGCAACTCTTCCTGGGTAACTGTTTGATAACTGTTGATAACATTCCTTCACAGATTTACAAGAATTCCTTACATTAAACAGTTTTTCTTGGGTATTTGACATGTACAGCATTCATAGTCACTGTAGATATTGTACTAATTAATTAAGACTCAAGGATACTGCTTAGTTGTTCTTGAAATTTAAAGAGCAGCTATTATAATATGCTATTGATTTCATTAGCTTTTAAAATTCAATGTGTATAATCTTATTTTAAAGGGATAGTTCACCCTAAAATTCTGTCATTAATTACCCATCCCCATGTCGTTCCAAACCTGTAAGACTTTAGTTCATTGTCAGAACAAAAATGACGATCTTTTTGATGAAATCTGAGAGATTTCTGTCACTCAATAGACAGCTACACAGCTACCACTTTGACACTTCAAAAAGTTCATAAAAAGATCGCAAAACTAATCCATATGAATTGAGTGGTTTAGGTTACATTTTCTGAAGAGACACAATCACTTTATATGATGAACAGCTTGAATTTAGACTCACATAAAGACATTGATCAGTGAACATTAACAGAAGCTTAACCGAACCTGAATGACGCATTGGAACAAACCACTTCCACTCAAACGTGATGCGTAACACGACAATGAACCTCATTGGTTCTCGTACGTCAAGCAAACCTGCTTGAGCTTCTGTTGACCACAATTGACGAATGAGTTGATGAGTGTTTATATGTGAATAAAAGCCTAAATGAAATCTGTTCATCATATAAAGCGATCGTGTCTCTTCAGAAAATTTGGACTAAACCAGTCAATTCATATGGATTAGTCTTACGATCTCTTTTTGAACTTTTTGAAGCCGTAGTTGTGTAGTTGTCTATGGAGGGACCGAAAGCTCTCAGATTTCATCAAAAAGATCTTAATTGTGTTCTGAAGATGAACGAAGGTCTTGCGGGTTTGGAACAAAATGAGGATGAATAATTAATGACAGACTTTTAATTTTTGGGTGAACTATCCCTTTAATATTTGGTGCAAAGGTTCCTTAGCCCGGCAAACCCCCCACAAAACAGAAAAGCAGTTAAAAGCAGGAGAATGAATGAATTTACCCTGCTTTCCACACACACAGTCCAGAGTGTCATTTAGTTTCTAGTCCATTAGCGCTCCATTTCATTTAGGGCCTTATCTAATGAATGTTGACATTGTATCCACTCTCAATCCGAGGCATTTCACTGTCAGCCCGCCGCGCCTGGAGTCAGGTTCAACGCATCCCTCTTTGAAATTCAATGCGTGGTGCTTACATCGATACAATCACCCTCACACATGCCATTGGACACATGTTAACTTTGATATCTGTCCTTTTGCACAGAGCAGATTTGCACAGGCCTCAACATCACAACAAACAAAGCAATTAGATGTCCCTGGTGTCTCAAACAGAACATTATAAAACTGTTTAATATGTATAAGGATCTGTTTGTTTTGTTCGCCACCTAACAAACAAACAAAGCATATCCACCCATAGAATATGTCATTGTAATGACCTGACACCATTCATTTTGAAAATGTGTTTCGTCAAATCATGGACGTAGCTTGTCACGGGCCGCTGCTCGTGGACGACTGCAGGAACTTCCCTCACTTGTGGGTCTGAATGTAATGCTTAGCTTTAAAGTCAGTAGAAAATGCTGAGGGTGAATCTTGAGGTGGGTGAAATGTTTAGGTCATTCTTCAGCCTTAAATCAAAAGTTTTTTTTGCATTGTGAAATTATTTTCATGATAAGCATATTTGCTTATTGCTACAGAGACCCTAAAGGGACATTGTGGTGGAGAAAATGATGGGATTGGATGAAAAAATATGTTTCAATGCTTTTGCTTGCTCTTGCAAAATGTTTGTTTACCCCCTGAGAGAACTCAAAAGTTTTTGTAAGCGAATGCAAAGTTTCTCAGGGGAATGCAAAATATTTGCAAGAGAACGCAAATTCATTAACATAATTTTCTTCCTATCTAACCATTTTTTTTCATTACCATGTCCCTTTAGGGGCTCCGTACATTGCTTGTCTGCTTGTTTATTTATTGCATTACTGACAGTTAAAACAACTTGACAGGATTGAGGTTTAAATTCACTTTTATTAACTCATTCACAATATTACACACAAACACATATAATAAATCTATCCATCCATTTTTCATTATGCAATCAGGTAACACCCTGAACAGGTGGACAGTCCATCACAGGGCAATTATTTTTTTATTATTATTATCATCATCATTATTACTATATTACTATTAATATTATTAATGATCATTTATTAAATTATTTATTACATTACTGGCAGTTGGGGTATGAGTCTTTAAATATGCTTAATTGTAATTAATATAAAATGAAATGAAACAATTATAAAATTATATATCCACTCCACTAGACCCCTGAAGGTGTGCTGTGGTATCTGCACGATATTAGCAGCAGATCCTTTAAGTCCAGTAAATTGTGAGGTGGAGCCTCCATGGGTCAGACTTGTTTGTTCAGGAAATCCCACAGATGTTCGATTGGATTGAGATCTGGGAAATTTTGAGGACAAGTCAATATCTCAAACTTCTTGTTGTGCTCCTCAAACCATTCCCGAACCATTTTTGCTTTGCAGCAGGAAGTATTATCCTGCTTATAGGGGCCACAGCCACCAGGGAATACCGTTTCCATGAAAAGGTGTACATGGTCCGCAATAGTGCTTAGGTAGGTGGTGCGTGTCAAAGTAACATCCATATGGTTGGCAGGACCCAAGGTTTCCCAGCAGAACATTGCCTAAAACATCACACTGCCTCTGTCGGCTTGCCTTCTTCCCATAGTGCATCCTGGTGCTGGGTGTTCCCTAGCTAAGCGACACACATGCACCCAGCCGTCCACGTGATGTAAAAGAAAACGTGATTCATCAGACCAGGCCGTCTTCTTCCATTGCTCCGTGGTCCAGATCTGATGCTCACGTGCCCACTGTTGGCACAGGGGTCAGCATGAGCACCCTGACGGGTCCATAGCTCTGCAGCCCCATATGCGACAAACTGATGCGCTGTGTGTTCTGACACTTTTCTATCAGAACCACCATTAACTTCCTTGGACCACTTTTGATAGATACTGACTACTGCAGACCGGGAACATCCCACAAGAGCTGCGATAATTTGATAAAAGATTATTTGATAAGAGATAATTTGGCACTTGTCAAACTCACTCAAATCTTTTTCAAATCTTATATATATATATATATATATATATATATATATATATATATATATATATATATATATAATTATTATTATTATTATTCATAACCATAATAATAATAATTTTATTGTCATGAAAATAATGTAGTAAAATAAGTAAAAATAAGATAATAAACCTAATAATGTGCTTTATTTTCTCTCTGCAAAATTAAAAATTAATATAAACTTAATATTTTGAAGGTGAAAAATGTCCTGGACATTCCTTGACAATTTTGACAGAAATGTTGCTTCAGGAAAAACAGAGAATGCAGATGTAAGGACATGTCCTTAACATGTCATCATCATGTTAGTCAACATCAGCAGAGAAGAGTCCATTTTTTCTAATAACATTTTGGCCTCTAGAATCCTGAAGCTTCAGTAAGAAAATGGCTGTTATAATAGTTCCATGATGAAGTCTTTTAATGTGAAGTATGACACTGTACTTTCATGAATTCACACTTAGTGAGAAACAAAGAGTTATTAGGCTCTCCCGTGCAGAACTCAATCCTTTAATGATAGCTCTGGTGAAGCAAATGAATCAAGGGCCATTTTAAAAGCTCTTAACCTCTAATTATGTTAAAGGTGAACAGATCCACAATGGCACCGCTGTGGTCATCTGAAGCCTGTGTATTTCTCTTTGCTAAGACAATGACGTAGACAATTCCCATAAGCCACATCAAACCCAGTGACTAATGATTACCACCTGCTTGGGTCCTTTTGCTATAAAGAATGGCACTGATGAGAGAGGCTATTCTTTCATTACATTACATTACATTTAGTCATTTAGCAGACGCTTTTATCCAAAGCTACTTACAAGTGAGGAATACAAACAAGCGATTCTTCATGAATTGGCAAATAGACACAGGAAGTGCTCACAATACAAGTTTCATACATTGCTCAGTACCATAAGCTAGAGTAGGAAGGGAAAAGGGAAGGATAGGTTTTTTTTGTTTTTGTTTTTTTTATGAGGGGATTAAGTGTTCACGGAAGAGATGAGTTTTCAGCTGTCTCTTGAATATTGCCAGGGATTCTGCGCTCCTGATGAAAGTAGGGAGATCATTCCACCAGCAGGGATCAGTGAAGGAGAATGTTCTGGAGAGTGATTTTGTGCCTCTCTGTGACGGTACCACAAGCCTTCGTTCCTTTAGTGATCGCAGGCTTCTGGTGGGGACGAAGCATTGTAGCAGTGTGTAGAGGTAAGAAGGTGCAGAGCCTGTGGTGTATCTGTAAGCAAGCATCAGCGCCTTGAACTTGATGCGAGCAGCAAGGGGTAGCCAGTGCAGAGAGATGAAGAGGGGCGTGACGTGGGCTCTCTTAGGCTCGTTACAGACAAGACGTGCAGCATCTGGATCATTTGAGGAGGTTTGATTGCACTAGACGGCAGACCAGCCAGAAGAGCATTGCAGTAATCAAGCCTTGAAATGACCAGGGCCTGGACAAGAAGTTGTGTTGCGTGCTCAGTCAGGAAGGGTCGGATTTTCCTGATGTTGGGAAGTGCAAATCTGCATGACTGTGCCATCTTTGAGATGTGGTCTCTGAAGGTCAGTTGGTCATCGAAGATAACTCCAAGATTTTATGACTTTGATGGGGTAATGGTGGTTGTACCAAGCTGTATGTTGATGTCGTGTTGTAGAGTAGGAGTGGAAGGGAAGACTAAAAGCTCAGTCTTTGCCAAGTTGAGCTGCTGGTGGTGTTCTTCCATCCAGGTCAAGATGTCCGCCAGACAGCTTGAGATCCATGCAGCTACTGTGGAATCATCTGGTTGGAAGGACAGGTAGAGTTGTGTGTCATCAGCATAGCACTGGTAGGAGAAACCATGTGCCTGTATGATGGGACCCAGTGATGTAGTATAAATGGAGAATAGGAGGGGACCAAGGACTGAGCCCTGAGGAACCCCAGTGATCAGTTGATGAGGTTTGGATACCTCCCCTCCCCAGGCAACTCTGAAAGACCTACCTGTGAGATAGGACTCAAACCACTGGAGCGCAGTACTTGAGATGCCAAGTGACGAGAGGGTGAACAGAAGAATTTGATGGTTTACGGTGTCAAAGGCTGCAGATAGATCCAGTAGAATGATAACAGATGATTTGGAACCAGCCTTTGCAATTCGCAGGGATTCCATGACAGACAGTAGCGCCGTCTCGGTGGAATGGCCGCTCTTGAATCCAGATTGGTTGACGTCCAGATGGTTGTTCTGTGTGGGGAAGGATGACACCTGGTTGAACACAACTCTTTCAAGAGTTTTCGTTATGAATGGTAGGAGAGAAACAGGTCTGTAGTTGTCTACGAGTGATGCGTTTAACGTGGGTTTTTTAGCAGTGGGGTTACTCGAGCCTGCTTGAATGTGGTAGGGAAAGTGCCTGTGTGGAGAGACGAGTTAATAATGTGTGTAAGTACTGGTAAAAGAGTGGGAGAGAGGAATTTCACTTTGAATTCTGTTCTTTAATAAAACAAGTCTAGAAATTCTAAATTTGATTGACAAATCTCTAATTATTGAAGCCTGTTAGTCACAAAGGGCTTTTGTACAGCCCATTTCTAGATTTGATTTGCTCTCATATATATCTATATATATTATTATCCCATTACTGTATGAATTATGAAGGTAATTATATACTGTATACATATAATCATTTAACCACTGTTTATAACGTAATATTTATTTTGTTTACCATGTCTCTGCAGTGACTGAGAATAGAACCATAAAATACGCAAAAAATGCAATATAACTTCACAAACGTAACCAATTTTGTCTTAAGAATCCAAATGGAACTAATTCGGGATAAGATTCTTAGCAACTCATAACTTAAATTCTGCTCTGTACTTCAAAACTATTATATAGGCAACAGCAAGAAAGGACTACGACTTATATTCTTTTTATATCCACAATAAAATGGTTATTTTTAGGTAGTCTCACATAGCCAGACCATAAGGCGGACGGCAGAATGTCTGGACTCTATTGCAGCTTTCATTGGCCAAGCACCACCCAAGAGGATGTTTGACTGACATGAAATGCAACCAATCACAGTTTGTTTTGTTCCGCATCATGTTTAGTGGCGTGAAAATATAAAGTCGATGTTCCCACAATAACAGACCAGCGTGCATCTAATAAATTAATCATTCATTAACGTTATGCAAGTTTGCTGTAACAATGAATAAAACAATAATAAAACAACTTCACATACTTTTGAAAATCAGCGTTTAGTTGCGTAAGTGCTCATTATCACAGCTGTAAACACGACGTCATTCTTCTACTAGGAGGGGTTTGGTGTCACGGCAGTTGTTTCCAGACGGACCATTAAAGAACACGACACACGCGTCTCCCGGACATCCTGTAGAATTCAACCAACCAGATGATGACTTCAAAACACCTGAAGTGTTTCCAGATAAGTGTGCCATTTGCATCAGACGTTCAGCCAACGGTCCGTGGGGGTGAGGGCAGTTACACAAGTATCTTTAGGAAATAACATATTTGTAAATATTTTACATTTCTTTAGCTGTAAATATGTAAAAATGTTTACATGTCAATACATCTATTTTGTATGTTTCAGAAAATGTAAAAAAATGTACATTTTGCACTTGTAAATGTTATGTATTAATACTGTAGGTATTAACAGTGAGATGAGAAGAGGGCTGCTAACACCTGCTTTCAAAGCCCTGATTTATTATAGGACAGTGAAACTTTGCTCAACATCCTTCTAAAGTTCATGACAGCTTCAAAGATAGGTTCATACCAGAGAGAAAAAATGTCCCCCAAACAAAGCCAAGTATAAAACCCAGAGCGTCGAAGTCGCTAAAAAAGTATTATAGCATAAAATATCAATATCACACAATGAACCTACAAGATATGAAAATCTGATACTGAATATTAAATGTCCTTTCGGAGCAATGTGAAGTGACTAATCTGAATGGGCAGGAAGGAAATTGGTTTATATTCAAATATGCTTGAGTGAAAGGAGATTAGAATACAATACATATTCAAATGCTAATGTGGCACATTTGTCTGTGAGGCAGTGGTCCATACTATTTGACTCTCCCCTCAACATAACAAGTGCTAACTCAGGCAGGAGATTAGCAAGTGGAGTGTTTGTGAGAGTTCAGTATGTGTGCGTGTGAGCTGTTCTCATTTTTAATGTGTCGCAGACGCCCGCTTCAAGCGAGGGCCACGAATACAATTACATAGCGTTTGCATTCGCTGTATTATCAATGCTCAGCCGGAGAGAATGCTGGGTAATGGGACTAATTAAACCACAGTGAAGGTGTTTTGCGGCACAGTAATAAAGGTTTGTGCTTGTGAATATTTTTATTAGAAATGTACATTCATATGCTGCACAAAACAAAACTGTGTAAATCAGGAGAAGTATTACTATGGTGCTTGAAAGCCTGCTGTTCTTTATGCTCTTATTTGAATGAACTCACAGGCCCCGTGGACAATTTGCCAAAAGGTTGAGCTGCTGGATGAAAAAAGCCATTGTGTTGCTAAACTAGCTCTGTGTAGATTTTTTGGCATGGGTTGAGTAAAACAGCATCAAAGACTGACTAAAAAGGTGAAATAAATAGAAAAGAAGCATTTCACATTTGCTTTAACATTATGTAGGCCTGCTGCCATACTAATACAAGACCAGAAAATTACATCATGTTAATGAAAACGGTTAAAGAGGTGTATTGGTCATGTATTAATTGCTTTTCTTTTGCCATTATGTGAACAGCTTGTAACCAAACTTTACAAAACGAGACATTCCCTGATTTCCAAGCTGGTCTGTGAAAGATCCGCGAAAATCAAAATTAAGTGACAGTTAGGTGCGCTCCCGAGAGCCTCTCTTCTGTTCGAGGAAACATGAAACAAATACTTATACACAGTTCAAGGTAATGCCGAAACAACTATTTTGGTCAGTAATGTCAATGTGTGATGCAAATAAAATGGATTAATAGTCTTAAAAATACTTTATAATTAACAGTGTAATTTTAATTCCTCATCTGTCGAAATGATGCAGACGAATTGCAGAGCTGCTGCACACTTTCTTAACTGCTGCTTTCTCGTCATTTTTGTTGAATTGATTTTGTTATTGAGAGGAAAGCATCTTGACGTTGCTCTCAGCAGCGTGGCTGGCATCCAATTGATCATTAACAGTAATAACAGATATTTCAAAGTTCTTTTTAACTCTGAAGAACGAAAAAGAACTTCGCCGTGACTATCTCAGGGCCTCGAATCACGTTCAGTTGTAAGTTAGGCTACGTGCACACACGAGTGCGAGCATAAATAAATAGCTGGATGCAGTTCACTTAATGGCCACCAGTGTTAAAGGTGTGTGAATTATAGTCCCTTTAACCCCAAATCATAGTTAACTTTGCCATCCATCTTCTACTAATTTTTGCTAACTGTTATGTTGATGACCTACACTCACCTAAAGGATCTGAATGTCTCAACAGAAATCGAGACTCATCAGACCAGGCAACATTTTTCCAGTCTTCAACTGTCCAATTTTGGTGAGCTTGTGCAAATTGTAGCCTCTTTTTCCTTTTTGTAGTGGAGATGAGTGGTACCCGGTGGGGTCTTCTGCTGTTGTAGCCCATCCGCCTCAAGGTTGTGCGTGTTGTGGCTCCACAAATGCTTTGCTGCATACCTCGGTTGTAACGAGTGGTTATTTCAGTCAAAGTTGCTCTTCTATCAGCTTGAATCGGTCGGCCCATTCTCCTCTGACCTCTAGCATCAACAAGGCATTTTCGCCCCCAGGACTGCCACATACTGGATGTTTTTCCCTTTTCACACCATTCTTTGTAAACCCTAGAAATGGTTGTGAGTGAAAATCCCGGTAACTGAGCAGATTGTGAAATACTCAGACCGGCCCGTCTGGCACCAACAACCATGCCATGCTCAAAATTGCTTAAATCACCTTTCTTTCCCATTCTGACATTCAGTTTGGAGTTCAGGAGATTGTCTTGACCAGGACCACACCCCTAAATGCACTGAAGCAACTGCCATGTGATTGGTTGATTAGATAATTGCATTAATGAGAAATTGAACAGGTGTTCCTAATAATCCTTTAGGTGAGTGTTTATTGAATTATGTAAATAATAATAGATGGAAATTTTTTATTTATTATTTATTTTTATTTTGTGATAATTTTATTCTATTTTAGTGTTATTTATTTGGGTATATAAATAATTATTTAGCGTAAATAAAAGAAAATGCTTCTTTAGCTTCCTTAACCGCATGACTAATTATATAGATAACCAAGACACGCATTTTGGTTTTAAGATGGCTCCACAATTAATACAAATAACTGTAATCAAAGATTTAGTGGTATGAAATGGCCTCAACTTGGTCTTTCATTTAAATTTGGAGAGAGGGAAAATAGGGCAACAATGTGACAAAACCCATCCAGTCAGGTAGGAAATTACATTTCATGCCACTTTCCAAAAACAGACCTAAAAACACATACACACGGGAAACATTCCCTAGTCGAAACTTGCGCTCAGCTGTATGTCGCTTGCTTTGTGAGCTCTCCATGGTGCTGAAATCTGACTGCATTCTGGAACTATACTGAGTTCATAAATGAAACGTGAGTGCACCATGTGGATTTCAGGTTCAAATAAAACTTTTTACAGGGTTTTTTTTTTTGGTCTGACGAATGAGTTAGAGTAAGATGACAGCCTTATGGGAACTTCATATTAATTTAACAGGTTTAGGGCATGAAAAATCCTAATAGTTGTAGTCTCATAATTGAAATTTTCACCAAGTTTAGATATTTTTCATCATAGCTCTTTCAGCAGTAGCACCACACTGTATTTGAACAGTACAAATGCAGAAGTAATTTAAAACTTAAATTAATAATTAAAACAGATAAGGGCTGTAATTTAGATAACCCAGCTAATGAAGTTGAAGATAAGAGTTTTTCCATTTCCCAACTGCTTACTCTCAGCACAGATAAGTTGTAAATGGGATAGAAAGACAGTTCGATTAATTTGTTCTTATTGTTATCCGTTACTGGATGTCCTTTCAATTATATTTTCAGTTTCCATTCAGGATGACCTTCAAATGATTTGTAATGTGCTATATGTTTGTGTTTATTCTTCGAAAACAAACTCAGAGAAGAAAGTGCACTTCAGTGTACAGAGAAGCAAACAAATACTGTTTATTTTCTCATCAGTGACCAAACTCATTTCGCACTGGTCACGATTGTGCAACCTCCTCTATATGCAAATGAGCCATTGATACACTTTAAAATCGCTCTCTTCTTCTCTCTCAGTTTCAGAAAATCTCAGCTTAGTTAGATATAATAGGGCTTATTAAGAAATAAGGATATTCAATATCTTAATATTAGTGTATTCCCTCTGAAAAGGTTTGAAAGTGTTTTCTTTATTTTGAATTTTTGAGTGATCACAGAATGAATCTTTGAATCAGTTTAACACCGAAATACTAAAAAGGTTTGAATGAATCAAAATCATTACTGTTCATCCTGAAGTATAAAAAGTTTGAACTGATTTACAAAAATTAATCAAACTTGCTATCTCTAAAGGCATTTTTTGCTACTGAAGATGCAATAAAAACTATAATAACTTTTATTTATGGCATATGAATGACATTTTCATACACTGTAAAAAAAAATGTTGGTTTAACTTAAAAAAGTAAGTTACCTGATTGCCTGAAAATTTTGAGTTCACTGAAATAAATAATTTGAGTTACAGGCACAATATGTAAAATTGTTATATTAAAATATTCAAATACCACTTGCACAGTGTTATATATTTCTTTCAGCTATATACTTACATTATCCTAAATATTTCCTAAGAATTTGTAAATTCAGAGAAATTCACAATTTTAAATAGTGACTCTCTTGTCACTTGTGCCTGTCAGTGACGTAATATCTGCGTTATCCCTGGTTTCCGCTTGTACTGCATAGTAACCATTTCAACAGACGTGAACAGCTGCATAACGTCTAGCGGTGCACAATTGTTGTTTCGTTCAAACATCATGGACCATGGCAAGCAAACTTTTTGACAAAAGGAGAAATAAAACGAGGATCAATATCGGCGTGGCGTTTCCGAGATGGCAAGAGCTTTGCGACAAACTTTGACTCGAAAGAGGCGCTGCTCTCGCATGTTATTAGACAAGGTAAGCAAATGTAGGCTACATAAGACTAATCAATGTTATATACAGTAGCTCAACACGACGAAGTGTAAGAATATCATCATTATGATATTCTAATGTTGATAGCTTACTGTTGAGTCTCATTCAGCCAACAAGCTAATACTAAACATTACAACTTTCAACACACTCAAATGCAGTTTAGTATGATAGACCAAGTGAAAGCGCTGCGTTACTTCACAGTGTTAATTGTTCAAATAAACTGACCTGTATGAGTAGTATTTCAGCACTTTTGAGTAGTTTGGTAGAATGAAATGTCCTCTGTCCTTTATCCCCAGGACTCGCGTGTGTCACTGATATCTGTCTCTCATTAGTAATCGTGTCCACGATTCTCGGCCACGCCCTGCTTCATACCTCAGTCATGTTCAAAACATGCATTCACTCATCCATAAACATTATTTCCCCATAAATATTATTAGATCCATCGTCATGACGACAAGTTCCATGTACCACTGATTCAGTGCGTCATCAAACTACACCTTTGTTATTGTTTTGGAGAGTTTAGTGACCCCTACTGGCAAAAAAAAAACATTGTGCCTTTAATACAATAAAGGCAATTGGTTTAATCAACAGAAACTCAAAATATTATGTTAATCACATTAATTATTGAAGTTAATTTGACAAAATAAAAAATGTTGTGATAACAAATCATGAAAATAATTTTTTACAGTAATAGAGAAGTGTGCATATTCTGAAGTGGGGGTGATCCACAGGAAACTTAATTTGATATCAATCAAAAACATTTTGAATACACCATTAATATTTACAATTTCATACAGACCTAACAAGAAATACCCTTATTTTCAAGTAAATGAAACGATATGGACAAGAATATTGTTTGTGTCTCTTTCTCTCATTGCAATTAATATTTAATATGGAAATTTTTCAAACCAAGTGAAACAGCATTAGGAAAAGCAAGTGCGATGTGGTATCCAATATCAATAGCTTGTTTGGATTAACAAAGCCTTCCATTGTTCTTTTTGGCTCTTTTTTTATGTTGGACAGTACAAGGCTGATTGGAATGAAATTGGACTGCTAAGACAGAGATGTCGAGGAGTTTAAGAGCGAGTGAGTGAATAAGAGAGAGAGAGGGGGAGGAAAATGAATGGCGAATGAAAGAGAATCAAATTAGAATGCAGAGAGTAAAGAAGGTAGACGGACTGCTGAAAACTGATGGCAGTAACAGACTGAATCTAATTTGAAGCTCACCAAATGAGAAAAGCTGGGTGAAAGTGGTCTAACAAACAGCTCTCCTATAACTCCATTCTGCGTTGGCCTTTAACAGAGTATTTTCATTAGGAGGGGCTCTCCATCCACTCCCTTTTGCATTACCTTCAGACCTGTGAAAAAAGACACACATTTATATGCACATCCTCATGCAAACACACACGTATGCATATAGGGTAACTCACGCAAACGCATGTTTGCCGGCTACTATCCTTGTCTTTTTGAGCTGCACTGTTATTTTCTGATCCTTTTATTTGACTGAATCTGTCTAGATCAGCAAGTCAGAGGTATTTTTAGTCGCTCACAACAGGAAATTGTGCCGCTGCCTCTATCGTTCCTGTTTGACAAGAGGAAAGGGGTCATTAAAAAAAGAAGCGAATATGCCACCACGTCATATGCTTGATAAATCATGTGAAATTGCTTAGTAACATGTTGGACAGAGATTAAATGTAAAATCAACTTTAAAA
The DNA here is from genome assembly GCA_037194245.1 of Opsariichthys bidens. Classification (NCBI taxonomy): domain Eukaryota; kingdom Metazoa; phylum Chordata; class Actinopteri; order Cypriniformes; family Xenocyprididae; genus Opsariichthys; species Opsariichthys bidens. The sequence continues at coordinate 14,251,617 of CM074290.1, read as the reverse complement.
ATATCATATATGTGTGTGTAAATCCATGTGTTAATAAATAATAAAAATAAAAATAAAAATGAGTATTAAACAATAAATGATTTTATTATTTTAATAAATTTTTATATGATTTTTAAAAAATAACTACATCATTTTAACAGTTGAGCATGGCTCTAGAAAAGCAATGCGCATTAAATATGACTTTGGAATGAGATGTAATTGTTTGTCATTTGTGTTTATATTTTATTTGAAATGTAAATTATGCACTTATTTCCAAATTATTCAACTTACCCCTTGACATGACACAGCTTTATAAGACATATTTAGCAGCATTAGTCTTATTTGTTTTTACTCAGAGGACAAGAAAAAAGTGGCACATCTTACCCCACACCCCCTATCATTTTCTCTATCTTTAGAAGTAGAGATGCTTTGGTAGATTGCACTGTATTTATAAACCTCATTTGAGATCATCTAAGTGGTTCAAGGTTAAGAAATGACAGATGTGAAGTTGTGTTGTGTATTTACATCTTTTAGTCTCTTGAGACACACACATGCGCACAGGGAGATTGGAGAGCTTTAGATCTCTGAGGAAGCTCTGTATCTTTATAGTCTCCTGTCATTTGAAGAATCATTTTTATGGAAATCATGCTTGAACAATGCACTTTTAATTTGTCAAACATGTATCGTCATGTGCAAAACCTTCCTTGTCCCAAAACTACTGTTAACAAACTGACTGTTAACGAACTGTATCGTGGGCATTGGACTCACTCATGAACATGTTGGTCAGAATGTCTAATTGCAGATAATGTGACAAATCCACCCCAGGCAATAAGTCTCCATCTGTGCAACTTCCTGAATACCGAAGACTGGCCCACTTATTGCAAGAGACTGAAATTTCACAAGTCAACTAACACCTATCAAGAGGAAAGATATTAACGATGAGATTATTATGCCAGGCAAGCAAACAATGTACCATTACCTCCAGCGCTAGTTTCGACAACACTGCCTTGCTACCTTTGAAGTTGCAGTGAAAAAGCTGTTTTTTTTACTCCACTATATTGACTTTGTAAGCTAAATTCACGGCTATATTTGATTACACCTAGCTATTCACTCGAAACGTAGCATGCTGAGGACATCTGCTGGTTAAAGCTGTGCAAATGAAACAAGAAGAGGAAAAACAAGTTGTACATACTTTGAAACTGCAGTGCACAAGCATAGAATAAACAGACCATTATCGTTTGTTGGTGTGGACACAAATATAGTTTTCGTTATAGTTATCTTCATTATCGTTCTTGGTGTAAATGGGCCTTTACACTCCAATCCAGAAGGGGGCGCATGCGGTAATACAACAATGTTTGATAACCTCCACAACAGGAAAAAGTGCAGAAGAAGAACAGCACATTCAGGAATGACTTGCGTGTTTGAAAACAAAGTTTGCTAACTAGTGTGCATTCATCGTATGCATCTTTCTGAGCTCATGGACAAAGAAGAATTGGAAAAGGAGTGGAATGCTCCAAACTCTGCTGCAGTAGTCACACCCCTACCTCTACAATAGCCACACCCAAACACCTACTAAAGTAGCCCGCCCTAAATACTCACCATAGGTTGAACTGGAAAGAGATTTTGTCACATGTCTGCTGTTTGTTGTTCCTTAGTTTGACCTAGTTTTCCCTGTGTCTGATTAGTCGATGAGTTTTAACCTGTTCTGTTAATTACCTTATTAGTGCTCCTTATTTATACCCTGTGTTCTCCTTCATTCTCTTTCCGTTCTCGTCAATGTGTACGTGTGTTCCAGTCATTGTTTCTATTGTTTTCATTAAAGTACCTGTTTCCTGTGAATCCTGTCATCCGTGGGTTTGCTTGCCTGCACCTTACGTAACAGAAGAACGGACCAAAACTGAAGACAGCATGGATTCGCCTGCTTTTCCACACCGGCACGTTTCTATATCTGGCGAGCCTTACAGACTTTCCAGATAGTTCCCTGTGCGCGTTCTACATGGCTGGTCTGAACGAGCGCACAAAGGCTCGCCTGCCCGGTGTGGGTCCTCTGGGCTCTTTCGCCGAGTTTGTCGAGTGGGTGCTGGTGAGTAAAAGATCATCATTCACCGTCAGCGCCGCCGAGGATGAACTCACCAGTCCCACTCCGACTCCAGCGCCGCCTGAGATCAGCCATCCACCACCAGCGAGTGAATTGACGGAGATGTCGCTTGAGCCCACCGCAGACCGAGGAGGCACGCCTGCTGTGATGTATGAGCCTGGACCGAGGATAAGGTCGGAGGATAACATCGCCCCGGAGCCCACCTCTTCGCAAGTGTCTGACCAGGTGTGTGAGCCGGTAACATCTTTCGTCGACGAGGGAGTACTCGTGGAGCTCGAGGGCTGGGAGGATAGCCTCACCCACAACTCCACCGCGGTGGATCCGACATGCTTTCCTCAAGGTAATTACTTTGAGGAATTAAAGGACATTTTCGATGTGGACAGTATTGACTTTTATGGAGAAGTTTTTTCTAATTCCCATGTCTTGCCAGTATCTTCTGTTGCTTCTGCATCCCTACTATCTCCAGTGTCCCTTCCAGCCTCCCTCTCCCACCACCTCAGTCAGCCAGTTCCTCGGTTCCATCACAGTTGATGTCCTTCAGTCCCTCACCATCTCATGCATGCCGTGTTGAGCTGCCCAGGGTCTTCAGGCCATCACCTCCTTCTTGCACAGAGGATTCCCTATTTCCACCTCCAGCCTCTGTGCCCCCTGCTTCGCCTCGGCTCGGAGACGCTTCGGATCTGCCCTGGCTCCTCCCTCCCTCAGCTCCACCGGACACCATCGGTCAAACGGCTTCTCCAGGCTCCCTCGTCTCTCTGTCTCCGCCTTGGTCAGTCGTCCACCTCCCTGCACCTACGGCTTTGTCTGGCTCTGCCTTACCCTCTACTCCGCCTTTGTCCTCGGTCCCACCGGATCAGCCTCTGCCCTATGGACATCTGCCTCCACCTCGGACGCTTGTCGTCATGGCTCCTCCTCAGTCTCCAGCACCATCGACTACGTATGGGTTCATCGGCTCATTAGCTCCAACAGAGTCTCCATCCATAGATGCATCTCCATTGGTTGTCCCCAGGGTGTCATCTACAAGCAAGTGGTCAACTTCACCCAGGCTCCTCCCACCTTCGACTCCGCCCTGGGGCCTCGTCCTGGCTGGTCTCGGGACAGCATCTGGCTCCTCCTGCTCCTGGCTCCTCCTACCTTCCACACCTCCTTGGACTGTTTTGTGTTCTTTTTATTCTGTTTTAGTTTCTTTTGTTCCAAGTCCTCCTCCAGAACCTCCACCCTCCCTCCTCAGTTGGACTCTATAGGGCACGAGGACGCGCCTTCCCGGGAGGGGGCGAACTGTCACATGTCTGCTGTTTGTTGTTCCTTAGTTTGACCTAGTTTTCCCTGTGTCTGATTAGTCTATGAGTTTCACCTGTTCTGTTAATTACCTTATTAGTGCTCCTTATTCATACCCTGTGTTCTCCTTCATTCTCTGTTCATTCTCGTCAATGTGCACGTGTGTTCCAGTCGTTGTTTCTATTGTTTTCATTAAAGTACCTGTTTCCTGTGAATCCTGTCATCCGTGAGTTTGCTTGCCTGCACGTAACAGATTGATGGAGATAAACCCATGAACAGCATACTAAAACTAGATAATTAAATATTCTGGATTAAGAGAACGTATTTTAACATAAAAAAATCTTACATGCTTTGTATGCTGAGTAACAATGCAAGTAAATCAGTAAATTGAATCAATAAACTGATTCACACTGAAATTAACAGTTTGAAATGATTCAAAATGAGTCAAGCGTACCATTTTTGCTAATTATGTTTAAATAGAGACACTTTTGAAAAAAAAAAAATGCTTTCAGGCATCCGACATTGCCAGGCAAAATCATCTTGAATACTCCATTAATATTTAAAGTTTCAAAAATGTAGAGTTTTTATTTATTTATTTTATGAACCATAATTTCAAACCAAAACATTTTGAGTGATGTTGGAAATGAAACATTGAGTTTTAAATCAATTCATAATATAAACCGAAACTACCGACAAAATGCCCTTTTGCTGGTCGCTTTTCGCATTTGTGCATGACAAAAGTTTTCTGTAGGCTCTTTACTTACATGTGTAGCTTGGCATTGATGAAACTCACCCTCTAAACTAACAATCAATGCAATCGGTTTACCTCGTCAGGGTCAAAAGTGCTCCGAAACTTAGTCAAGTCTTTTACACTTGTAGCCAGAATGAAAGAATGAATGAAAGAAAAGCAAGTCTTATCAAGGACAACTTCACTGTGAACAGACTTTCTATTTGTCCTCAACGGATTTGAGGACAACTGTAATATATATATATATATATATATATATATGTAAGGCACTGAGCAGCCATAGGTGGAAGACTTCCTCCTTTGCAAACAAACAATAAAGCGTAAAACTGATTACCACCATCCAGTCTGTGGCAAGGTTCCAAGGCTTTTTATTTTCATTAATGCGGGAAGAAATAGTAAATGAAGTGTTTGTGCTCCGTAACTCTCTTTCGGCATCTGTCTGGGCTGAGAGAGCCCAGCTCCACAGGACTCATTTTCTGGGAGAGTGGATATTAATTTGCATTAGCCTGTGGGTGAATAGAAACCCAGGCCCTGAAGAAAAAGGAGAAGGCAGGAGGAATGACCATTAATCCTGCACTACCCCTGACGTCGCTCCCATTTGGGGGAAAGAACAAGATTCATGACAGTACTTAATGCACCCATTTCAAAAAAAAAAAAAAAAAAAAGTTTCGCGCATAATCAGCATCATTTGAGTAAGAGCGGGTGTATTTTCAGGGAAACATTTCATACAGCACACAGTTCGTCTTTGAAAACAATGTGACTGTAACATTCATGCCTCTAATTAAGAAAAATTTATGCTCATTGATTTATTTTGAGGGATTATATACATCGGAAAACACAGACCCAGAATGTAAGGTTTATCTCCAGTTTTGGATAAGTTCTATGTGTTCCCAGGTCATGTTTATTTCTTGTCTTCTTCAGTAGACTTAGGCTGTGTCCGCAAACTCACCCTATTGTCACGTGTATGTCTTGTTTAGTTAATTTCTGTCATGTTTGCACCTGTCCTCGTTAGTCCCTGATTAGTTGACCTTCCTCCACCTGTACCTGATTAGTTCCCTCATCACTCTGTGTATTTATACTCCCCGTTCTGTTTATCCTGTGTCGGTTATTGTTTAATGCTGTTTGGTGTAACGTGTTTTCCTTCTGTTGAATTAAAGACTGTGTATCTTGCAACTATCCTCCTTGTACTCGTCATTCTCAATGAGCAGCGTTATAGAATAACCTTCCAACGTGAGAATATAAATTGATGGACTCACCCGCGAAGTGTTTCCTTCTCCGCCCAGAGGCCAGGCCGTACTTGGAGTATCTGGTTTGGATGCTCCGGAATGGTGGCCACTCTCCCTCAGCCAGCAAGCCTGAGGCACCCACGTAGATCGTAACTGGACCAGAGGAGTCGACGCACACGGGTCGGTCCATCGCAGAGCCAGGAGCTGACTGGAACCTGATTGACCTGTGGTCCACGGATCCTTTCCCCACTCAAATTCCCACCCTTGAATATTCTTCTGCTTCGCCAGTCCCATCTGATTATTTGGATGTTCCCGTCTTCCTGAACCCGTCGCCGTCACTGGTTACAGCCAGCCCCCCTGTTTCTTTGGCACCACCAGTATCGCCAAGCACCTCGGCTCTGCCCCCGCTGCTCACTCTGTGCAGCTCACCTCGTGTGGCTCACCTTCCTTGCCTCGGGCTTCACTTCCACCTGCGCTGCTTGAGGTCAAGTCGGAATTCTTGTCCCGAGGCTCCATCTCATCCGGTCAGTGCTCCCTCGTCACCTCGTCACCTCCCTCCCTACAACCTCCCCGTCATCCTCACTCGCCACAGCGGTGCTTCGGTCAGCCAAGTCTTCGTCCGCACCTCAGTCCTAGGAGCCATCAGCTCAGCACCAGGCTTCCAGGCCTGCGATGTTGCCCAGGTCCGTCAGCTGCTATGTTCCGCCGGTTTCTCCACGCATCACCATGGTTCTGTCTGCATCCATTGGTTCCGGGGTGTCATCCAGCCCTGCAGTCAGGATTTCACGTTTGTCTGTCCCACCGTCAACTCCACCATGGTGCCTGTGGCCAACAGCCCCACTCTGCTGCCTGTCTCCAGCTCCACGCCCTCCTCCGAAGCCTCCGCCCTTGTTCTTCATCATAGACTGTCACGGCACGAAGAAGTGCCTTCCTGGGGGTGGGGGGGGGGCATAATGTCACATGTATGTCTTGTTTAGTTCATTTGTGTGATGTCTGCACCTGTCCTTGATAGTCCCTGATTAGTTAACCTTCCTCCACCTGTGCCTGATTAGTTCCCTCATCACTCTGTGTATTTATTCTCCCTGTTCTGTTCATCCTGTGTCAGTTATTGTTTGATGCTGTTTGGTGTAACGTGTTTTCTTTCTGTTGAATTAAAGATTGTGTATCTTGCAATTATCCTCGTTGTACTCGTCATCCTCAAGGACCTGCGTTACACCTATACCCTCATTCACTATTCCCTACATTAGTCCACACTAAAGTCCACTTGAAGAAGTGAATGAAAACGAGTTGAGTGAATTCACTGTGTGCACCGGAAAGGCTGCCGCTTTTACATAGTTTGTGCTTGTTGTTGAATAATTATTTGAAACTTAGCAAATTGGCTGCTCCAGTAGTAATGAACATATTTCTCTTGAACTCTGTCATGGAAACTATGTATAAACCTTACTTAAACAAATTAATAATCAATTTTTACCTGTATAATATTATGCTGTGATCACATTGGACCAGCAGTTTAGAAGATGGATGGACAATTCATCTGTGGGCGCCATCTTCTGGTCAGACACTGGAATTTATTTGACCCGCGACCCTTACAGTGCATTATGGGTGTTACAAACCCTTTTTAAAATTGTCTAGGGTAAGGGTGCAACATTAAAATACCGAACATGTACTGGAAAAACAAATACACACCATTGAGTCACAACGTGTTTATTGTTTATTGTTATCATGCCGCAATGTGTACTGTACATGTTGCACTCTCAGTTTTGGGATGCTGTAACGGACATTAGTGGACACTTGTCTTTTACGGTAAGTTTTCTCTTTCAGGTCAAATCTGGGTCAAAATCAGGTCAAATAGAACTTGCATAGTGTATGAATTAAATTAATCATATTATAGCTAGCAATCAGAAGGATGAGCCCCATCTGCCCCAAAATGTACTACAGTTTCTGCCAAAATATTGTTTGCTACAGGGACTGTTTCTACTTCAAGGTCATAATAAAATGTAATGGGATTTGTCTTTAACAGTTTAAGAAATAATACCACGGGTATTATGCGACAGGAAGCTCAGGAAGAACGTGCTCAGGGTAGTTGGCCGAGGATTACAGGTAATAATGTTGTAAATGTTCAGTTTCTTTCACAGACAAATTGTTTCGCTACTTAAGACCTCAGCATATCGTCAGGTGTCACAGGTATTAATTTTGTTTTGCCTGTATATGTTTTTTTTTTTTACTCTCAAAGTGACAGTAGACTTGCATGAAAGTATGACTCACCAAGGACTACGGTTTCAGCTAAAAATATTCTCATTTCTAGTGAAAAAACCCCCACTTTATTTTAGTGTCATAGTTACACGTTACTACATGTACTTACTATAGTAATAACAGTAAAATATCCATAATTACAAGAAACTAACCCTAAACCAAACTCTAACCCTAACTCTATTGTAAATACATGTAGTTAATTAATATTACTCAGTACTTATTTGAGTAATTACAATGTAACTACGGAACTGTAAAGTAAAGTGTAACCAAAAAGACATCTCCATCCTGGAGGGTCTGAGGGTGAGTAAATTAACAACAAATTTTCATTTTTGGGGTGAATTATCCCTTTAAACCGACCAGATGAAAGAATCTTTGGACAGTGGGATCCTGAATCTGAAAACACCTTGATCCCTTTCAAACAGTACACTTTTTCAGTGTTCAAACACAGCCTAGATCTTGGCGAAAAGGCTACTCTGGTGGCAAAAATCAGCTCGGTGGTCATAAAACTCTACCTCTATAGCGCAGCAATCAGCGTGAGGCATAAAAGGGTTTTATTATGCCACAGCTGGCAGCTGGTTCTCACCCCCTTCATCAGCCGTGTATTACAGCATGCTGGGCCACTCAATATGCAATTATGCAGAAATAGCATTCTTTAACTAACCAGTTTTGGCTAAGATATCAAAATATCCATTGGAATGAACGCTTATGCAAACTTATGGTACAAAGTATTAAAGTTGAAGTTTAGAAACAGACATTTTAAACACTTTGAAATAATCATGCTCTAATCTTTTACCTGAGGCAAACAGAAGCACGGAGTTCACGTTAGCTTGCATAAAATGAGAATGCGGTTGGGTAACATGTCATTTTGTTTAATTTATCTGCCAGTCAAAGCTCCCCCCTGTGTAGAAATATCAAATTCAATTCAGTAGTGGCTATAGAAAGGGTCAGCTTCACTGGGTCCGTTTGCTCTACGTCAGCATTTTAAGGCTGTCGGTTTTCATCTGCTGTAATGTCAAATGGTTTCTTTAGTGCTCAGATGATTCCTGTAGCAATTTATTTCATGTGTTTCTTTTCTTGCTCACGCAAAATGAAAGGGTTTCACTCTACCTTTGAGATTGATGTGTAGTCATGAATGTTTAATAAAGAGCGCTCTTGCACAATACAAGCTAACGTCAAAGGAAGCTAACCATCAAATAGTTCATTATACACTATGATTCACTATATGCCTAATACGTATTCTGTCATGGCATCAAACTTGCATATGTAACAAATGCATAAAATATTCAAAGTTTTCAGGTCTGAGTTTAATTGAATACATAACTCATGGTGATATTGTCTGTCTGTGTCTAAAGAAATTGCAAAAGGACGGAAATAAAAATGGTTACGTTTGTCACTTTGGAGCAAATAATTGAGCCAAAAGCAGTGTCAAATACACTTGGAAACTGGTCAAATTAATTGGTGATTGGTGACATTACCTGAAATTTCATTTTTTTAGATATATAAATAACAATTTACAAGCATGGCCTTGCAAAATCCTTATTAATATGAATGTATGGAGGAATAGATAATGGCCTTACTTTTTTTTAGGAGTACTGAGAATTCCTCTAGCATCTAATTAGTAGTTCTCTGAAATATGAGTGACCCTGGCATTGAAGGTAAAACTGCAAGATTTGTAGCCCATGATAACTAGCCTATCCTTTTGTGTTTCCGTATTCCATCCTTCTGTTCCCTTCTTGTGTTTATGCAAGAGGAGCGGAGTGCTTGCTTTTTGTGTTATTGTCAAATAAATCTAACTGTCTCTTGGGCTCTCTGCCATGCAGTGTGAATCACTTTAGTTCAGGTGCAGAGGCTTCAGACAATTTAATCTCACACAATCTCATCAGATAGATACTCCAGTGGGAACGGACACATGCTTGCACACATGCGCGTACATACACCGTTTGCGTGTGTATCCTACAAATGACCAGTCACTTGCGGCTTCATATGAAACATTAGATTCAAGTAAGATCCACAGATTTCACATATTAATGATATACACCGATCAGGCATAACATTATGAGCACTGACAGCTGAAGTGAATAACACTGATTATCTCTTCATCACAGCACCTGTTACGTTTGGCAACAAGTGAACATTTTGATGTGTTAGAAGCAGGAAAAATGGGCAAGCATAAGGATTTGGAGTTTGACAAGGGTCAAATTATGATGGCCAGACGACTGGATCAGAGCATCTCCAAAACTGCAGCTCTTGTGGGGTGTTCCCAGTCTGCAGTGGTCAGTACCTATCAAAAGTGGTCCAAGGAAGGAACAGTGGTGAACCGGTAACAGGGTCATGGGCGGCTCATTGACGCACGTAGGGAGTAAAGACTGACCCGTGTGGTCCGATCCAACAGACGATCCAACAGCTACTGTAGCTCAAATTGCTCAAGACGTTAATGCTGGTTCTGATAGAAAGGTGTCAGAACACACAGTGTATCGCAGTTTGTCACGTTTTCTTTTACATCACGTGGATGGTTGGGTGGGTGTGTGTCGCTTACCTGGGGAGCACATGGCACCAGGATGAACTATGAGAAGAAGGCAAGCCGGCGGAGGTAGTTTGATGCTTTGGGCAATGTTCTGCTGGGAAACCTTGGGTCCTGCTATCCATGTTACTTTGTCATGTACCACCTATCTAAGATGGGTCAGGGCTGTTTTGGCAGCAAAAAGGGGACCAACAGAATATTAGGAAGGTGGTCATAATGTTATGCCTGATCTCTTTTTGGGGAGTTTTGTTTTCTTGCAAAAATGAATAAATGTACAGAAAATTAAATTAGAATCACATTTAGAAGTACATTAGAATCCACAAAACCACATGCAGTTGATAGCTTCTCTCGGGCTTACTGCCATAAATAAAAGTGTTGGATTGATTTGTCAGCAGGAAGAGCGGAGGCAGAGGTTCTGTTTTCAGACTGACTTTAAAAGGAGCTTTGGTTCCATCCCAGCCAAACCAAGTAATTAGAGGGCAGAAAAACACAGAGGACCAATGTACAAGCAGTGAAAATGTACAACCATTATGTTATCGAGCTGTTTATTTGCGTCGCATCAGACAAGAATAGTCTCTCAGACTCGCACACATTGATGTTAACTAAGAAATGAAAAAGGAGAATTTGGAATGGATTTAGTTCCAGATGAGAATGTCAATGCTTTGCAGCTTGTGGGAAAAAGTGGGATGCTCGCTGCCACCAGACGGTCCTTTCCGTGCAACGAGGATTGTAATGATTTATCTTGAATGAAGCAAAGTGTGAAAGAGGTTCAAGTGCCCTTATCGGTGGTTGGAGATGGTTGTTTACTGTCTGCACTACATGGTGTGCAATCAAGGGTAGCTTGTAGCAGTCACTGTAATAATACTCTGCTCTTGATCATATTCTCCAAGATGAAGGGTTTTATGCAAGATTGCAAACAAATCCCTATTGGATCCTCATAATTCAACTCTAATGCAGTCTCGCCCGGGTGAGTTAACTTGTATGAAAAGTGGATGTTATTTGCTATCACCGCAGGTCTGACAGAATAATTGGGATGCTGCTGGTGTATAAAATGGAAGGTAATTCCCTCGAACCCCCTCCATATGAGTTTGTGCAGCATCACATCAATTTTATTACGAGTCCTGGTGTGGCTCGACAATATTAGCCATTTAACCTTTCCGGTTGCTAATAGGAGATATCAGGGGAGGGGGAGTGTAATCCAATAACAGGCTGTGAAATGTGTATTTTAGGCCATTTAAATGCAAATGGAGTGGTGCTGGAGGCTGTGAGGGGTTGATGGCTGAGGGCAGTGGTGCATGGTCTGTATGAGACAGGGGTACATGCAATGAGATCAGATGGGCCCAGGTATCGCATAAGGGTTGGGGGGTTGAGTTAACGCTGGTGGAAGGGGAATGGTGGTGACTGTAATGAGCGAAAATAAACATTTCCTGTCCACTGGAGATGCGATCTAAGGATGATAAATGGAGCGGCCACAGGTGAGGATGATAAATCGCTTGGCTGGGCTGATTGGGACGTGGCTGGTGGGAAAGAAGAGAAGGGAGGGGGGCCCTGCTGGATATTAGCCATACTTCATGTTGTAGGGTTGTATAGGGGTGAGCGATATACCACATTTTCTTTTCGCTAAGAAGCTAAGTGTGAATGATTAGAGTAGTAAAGAAATAGTTCATTCAGAAATTCAAATTCTGTCATCGTTTACTCATCCTCATGTCATTAGCTTATGACAGGATATTAATTCGTTTTATTTCTATCAACACAGCTGATGAATGAGTCGTTCATAAAGATGGTCACTTTTTTCGTTCCTGCATGAATCAGCATTTTTGAGCCAATCGATTGAATGAAACATTCACTGACTCACCAATAAAGACTGTCACTGTTTTGTTCCTGACTGAATTAATGTTTTTAGTAAACCTAAGTAAAAATTGAGTGAATGATTATGTGACAGTTAAATGTTTTGTGTCTGAATCAGTATTTTTGAACAAATCATGTGAATAAAAGATTCAATGACTCCATGAAGACTGTCACTTGTTTTGTTCTTGAACGAATTAGTGTTTTGAACGAATCAAAATTGTTAAGTGATGAGTTAATAACAAAAATGAGTTAAGTTACTTATTCAAAAGAAGTACTTACTCAGAGATGTGATTTTGGACACAGACTTTCGCTTGTTTTGTTCCTGAATGAATCGGTATTTTTGAACAAATCAGTTATTGAATGATTCAGTGATTCATTCAAGGCCTATATATATTGAATAGTTTTTTTTTAACAAATCAGTTGAATAAGTGATTCATTGACGCTCTCAATTACCACATTCTGGTGTAACATTATAACATGCAGAAAGCGTCAATGTAAAATCCCCATCACTAATAGACAGACTGAGAAGTCTGTATGGAGCGCACAAACACAATGCAAGTCCAAGCGCCTCTCATCCAATTTGATTTGTGAACCAAACCAAACAATAGTATCAGAAGTAAAGTAATTTATCAACTGCATTAGGATGTTGTCAGCCATTTAGTTTATATGAATCAAACTGGACTGTTTTGTTTAATGTTTGTCTATTTCTGTCATTTTTTAATTGGAAAACGTGATAAATATTAGGCTCAAACTGTCGTGATTGGCTGTCGAAAATCCAACAGCTGTCTGTTGACCTGTCATGGCCTTTAACTGGGATGTACTTGCACTCTGCTCCAACTTTTGTAAAAACTGGTGAGGATAAATCCCAGATGAGTCTTTAATCTTTAAATCTGATGTGGAATCGGATGGAATAAGCTGCTCTGTCATTGCCATCAGTGTGTGTGTGTCAATTTAGAGGTTCATTTTCAGGCTGATAGAGAAGGTGTATGCTCTAATCCCACCCTTGCATCTAACTTCCCTTCTCTGATCAATACATGTTTATTTCTCCTCACATCCTATCGATTCTTTAGGATAAGGAACCAAATCAACAAAAGCAGAGACATTTAAAACCAGATGAGTGTCTAACAATGATGCTTGGTTAGGTAGATGAGTGAAAAAGTGACAATGGTGTGTTCATTAATCAGCAAGTAATATTCTCACAGGATGATGCCAGGTTTTCTAGGGTATATAAAGAAGGTTTATGATTCAGATTTCAGTTCATTTCTGGTCAGGCTTGCACAATATGTGCTATGAGCATGTTGCATGAGGCATCAATAATTCACCAGATCACTGAAAGATTTATTTTCAGAATGTTTAAGGCAAGCAGCACTATTACCATTGCTCATAAATAGGAGTAAGGGTTGACTTATTTAGGGACCTGAATATATTGGACTTGGGTTTGGGGACTTTTACTTGGACTTGGGCCATTAAGCAACCACCAATAATACCTTAGCAATCAGGGTCAGAATCTACCAAAAATACCACAGATCTAAAATGCCGGGACATAGTGATTTTTTTAATATTTAACTTTTTTGTTGTTTTATTCAAGGCCTATTTAGTGTTGCTGACTAAATAAACTGGACTTGAAGCAAATGCTCCAAATCTTGTGAATTATTTACAGCTACTGTATTGCTATTTCACTAAGGCTTTTTGATGCTGATTTGTTTTCGATAACAGGCATTAGTGTTCACAGTTTATTTCAATTCATTCATCCAATGCATATATTTTACGTAAATGGATAGCATACTGTTATGTCTTTAAAAATGCTCCCATGAAGATAAAAAAGCCATTTTTTGAAAATCAGTTTGAAAAGGTTCATTTTCGAAACGCCTTAGCAACCACCTGCACAAAAATATACTGTATCTCTTTGTGTTGCTAAGCAGGTGGGTGGAGCATTTTGGCTGGTTGCTAACCACTTGGCAACCACAGTTGCATCACATCGGCGAGGTTTGTACAGTAAGACCCGCCCATAATTTCTTCATAAAATGCATATATGACAATGATTTTTCGTACATTAAGAAATAAACGTGGTAGCTTCAAATATATCTGGTGTTTAATGTTGAACAGGAGTTTCAGGCCTGAATTGCATCATTACTGAAATCTGACCTTCTCAACTGAAAAAATGGATAATGCACACTTCAAAGTTTGGAAATAAAGAACAGCTATGAGTGTGGAAAAAAAAAAAGTTTCTCGTGTCTCAATGTACAGATAAACATCCGGACTACTAGAAGTGCACGCAGGTGATGTGTGTGCTGAGGATAGTGGAAAACACACGCTGATGTGGCGACTCCTCTCCCGGTAACTTTCCGTCTTTGAGGCGCTAATTACTGGAGTCTTGAAAATCGCTGATTCTCGTGTCAGCAGTAATAACTCGCCAGACCCCCGGTGGTGATTTTGTTTTTCAGCGGAGCATTCATTTCGCAGCTGTAGCGAGTCAGGGGGGAAATATTGTTCTCCATCCTGGAGGGCTCTAGGGCTTTTTTTGTCGGAGGGTGCAGATTATACGCTTGCTGCGATGGACCATGCTCCATTTGGAGCACAGGGTGTGTGACTCCAGGGCTCTGGAGATAAAACGATATGAATGTTTGTTCACTGGTTTGTGTCGGTCGGCGGAGCAGTGGTTGTAAACATTAAAGTCTTTGTCGCTTTCTGCATGGGATAGGCGCAAAATTGCTTGTGATGTCTGGTAGGAGAGATGCAATGATTCATACAAACTAAAGTCACGAGTTTACAAATAATCAGATAGAGTAATTAGTATGGATATTTGGCGTGCTGTCCGAGGAGAGGCTCCGAGCTTGGTATTTGGCCCAAACCCACAGTAGTCTACTTCCTCCTATTTCTGGTTTAGGAAAGTAACCAGTCAAGTGTGAGGAGATGGGGAGGTGGAGGGATGCTGAAAACTGTCAAAAAACATAGGTGAGTATATATATATATATATATATATATATAGGTCTCCACTATAGACCAGGTAGACATGTTGATTGTTGATTGATGACTGCTGGTTGGAGTGATGTGATGATTTGTAAGATCATTTGAATGTGTTCCTCCCGAACTTTGTTAATAAAACATAATTTTGCATTTCCTAAAAGAAATACCAGCGCTAAAGTATTAAAAGTAATTAGAATTGTTGTAGAAAATTTGTAAAGACAGTCAGAATGAATTACCTGCACAAAAGGCTAATCACAATAAAGCATGCAAATATTAGGCTAAATGCAATGTGATGAGTATTGCACAATGTATGCCTAAATTTCACAATTAATGGTTTAGATTACTGTCACATGACCTCATTTTGTTTCACTTTTAACTCAGCAAGCAGCGTCCAATCGCATAGGAAAATTAAAAATGAATATTTTTACTCAATTTATATGCAATTTTTTCAGGTAGGCCTACAGACATTTAATCATTAAAATTATTAAATTACAGAAGCTTTTAAAGAGATGTACAAACTGTATTTGTTTGTAACAGAAGGGATTGGGGTCCTTTCAGTCTTCTATTTATGGGCATTCTGAGAACTTTCAGAACTAATATCTGAAAACTGATAACATAGACCCCCAGAGTTTTCATCGATTTTTTCTCTTATTAGTTTTATTATGACTTTTGTAGGAAGGCACTCATGTAAGAATGGGGATTTCTCTTAGATATGATCCAAATATATATTTCAAAGAAGGGAAAAATGGATAATATGAAGTCTTTATAAATCATCTCTCTGTATGATACTTAAAGACATAAAAGTAGTCTATATGAACAATAAAGCACTGATGCATGAAGATGTGCAAGTTCCCTTGAATTCAACAGAATCAAATTATGATTATTAAAAAAACAATATCATATATCCATATTCAGTAAAATTAAAGAGCATTAACCACTCTCCTGTGACATTTGGTACCATACTGAAGTGTTATTTTCATGCCATCTGGACATTTCATTTCATTTGTTAATGGAGGATTTGTCTTAATCTGACAGATGGACAATTCACTATATGAACACTAAACAGTTTCAGAAAGCAGCATCACACATTCATTTCTCTGAATGACTGTAGAGTAAACTGTAGTCAAAATATGTTTTCAGCTGTTCAAACATTTCTAGTTGCTTTACTCCTTATCATATAATTTCCTGCACATTCCAGAAGTACCAGCTAAAATGCATGGTGTATTTGCACGTTTTAGCTTTAGTTTTGTTAAAATACTGACGATTAATTAAACACTTGTGGTTTAACTGGAATGTGGGTGGTTAGTGAATAAACTGCAGTTTTAGTGCTGAAATACTGTGTGCAAAACTGGCACAATTCAATCAAACAATGACAAAACCCATGAAAAAAAAAAGTTAGGAATGATTTACAGCTGTGATTCCTTAAAACGCGTCCATTCAAAATCTCATGCAAACCTCAGCTTTTTGGTTCCATCATTCCATTGCAGTTTATATGATTTTCCTCCTCCCTCTCTCAGCCTCTCTTAGAGAAAATAAGATTGCTTTCTCACTCATTTATCTGAAGCCCATCAACAGCCAAAGGGTAAGAAGTGCTTCATCCAAAATAGATCCATTAGTGTTTTAAGACGCTGAGGGACAGATTGAAGCTTTGCAAAGCTAAGCCGTCTCATATTGATCTGCAGAATGTTTTTTTAGAAAATATACAAATAATTTATCGTGTGTTGTTTTTCAAGCACTAGCTCAGAAGGTTATAAGACTGAGCCTTGAACTCATCTAATAGTCTGTTTTCTATTTCATATGAGCTTTTGAGTTTTTTAAAGTATTTATATCAGGGGACCATTGATTAACTGAATCAGTCAGCAAAAAGCCTCTGTAATTTATAATTCAGAGAAATTATGATGTCTGTTTATTTGAAGTTTCTACAAACCGAGCTGAACTGCATGCAATATATAACCCAAGGTGAACTTTTAGCCTATCATCTAATTTCCTCCAGGTTTGCCTGTTTTATTGCCTGCCAAGCAAACTGACCTTTACATATGCATTTTTTTCTGCTGTGCAACACAAAAGAAGTGTTTTTTTGTCAATGAAAGTCAACGGAGTTCCATGTTGTATTGGACCATACTGCCTTTAATTATACGGATGTGACGAGCAGGGCGGGCGAGAGCCGTGAGGGAACGGCGCGAGTGATAATGAGCGTCAGCTGCGTGGTACACCGGTCTCGTATCTCTCACGGAGGAGCTCCGGAAGCATAAAAGAGGAGCGATGATAGTGAAGGACGAGAGAGGACCTGATTTTATGTTGTTTTATTATGTTTGTTTACTTTCGTTTTATTGTTTATTTATTTATTTGATTAAAATTACGTTGAACGCTCACAGGTTCCCGCCTCCATCTTCCCGTATTGAACCCCGTTACAACGGACAAATACTATCAAACAAACCCCTAATCCAATAGAAATGGTTTAGTAAGCACCACTAATGTTTTAATAGAAAATGCAATACATGACCAATCTGTCAAAGGTGAGTTGTGCAAGTCAAACTATATATAGAAGAAGGTTTGTTTCTTTATAGTAATGGACCAAAAGAATCAGATCAGATCTGTACTTGAGATTAAAAATAAATAAGCAATTAAAAATGTATGCAAGGAATATATGAGAGCTCAAAATGGAATACTGGGATAGATGGGTGTTGAAATGAGACAGAGAGGTATATCCCTGGCCCTCATCACTTTATTTAATAGGGAGGAAGCACTGGTACAATCAAACTTGGAGCTTCAGTGTCTGCGAGATTGCCTTGTACTCTGTGAAAGTTTTATTCAAGAGAAGTTTTAATGACCCCTTTTGATGGAGATAAAACTCTCCTGGAGCAAATTTTTCCAAGATAATGTCTTCGATTGTCATTACCGGGTGGGTTATGTAGGCTGACAGATACGGCTTATAATATCTCTCATCCTATTAAAAATCTACGAAAAGGTTTTGAAAGTATTAAAGTGCCAGACTGATTCATAAAAACTCGAATGTTTTGCCACAATAACAGAAAACATTGACTTTTTTTGGACTAGGCCCTGAGCAAGCAGAGACGGTTATATATCAAATTTTAAGGGAGACATCTGGCCATGGACGGGCACAGGTAATAGCGCTGGGCATGAGGAAGCTATTATGCCCGCTGCTGCTATAGTCGATCCGTTATCAAACCCAATTTGGTGGGACAGATTGCACCGCTGGGACGAGCGACTGACCCCTGAGTCTTGTTTGGGTTTGTGTGTGTGGTGGAATGGACACGGTGTCCTCTGCTGCAGACTCATCACACACACGTACACGCAGGCTTATGCCACCGCCACGCCCATTCATCATTCTCTTTCTGACACGCGCAGCTTCACGACGGTGAGAAAGTAGCGGGTTGAGGCGATGCTTAGCACACGGGTCACGGTCCTATTCCGGTGAACGGAAGCGTGACCTGGCCTGCAAGAACAGCAATTTAGACAATGCGCACAAATGAAAACAGGACTGCTCAGAGTGAGGTGAGTTTGCCACTCGACTTCCCGGCAGAGCAAGATGAAGCCGGTAGTTTTGGTCAGTGGATGTGGGGTTGATGTGGAACTCACTAATATCCGTAGAACTGTGTCTGGCTATATTCATCAGATTCTCTCTTGAGTAGCCTATGTCTAGGTACTTCACAGGCACTTCAGTGAATCTTTTACCTACCCGTAGGCACTAACAAATGGTAGAAGACAGGTTTCTACGCAACTGGAATCTGCCTGGCTTTAATGTAGGCATATGTATCTCCAGGTATTCCTCTTCTGTTTGTCTTGAGACATACAAGTTTTATAGGCCATCACAAGCCCGCAGGCATCAGCAGAGAATTACAGAGACACATGCTCACTTGTGTTACTGCTTGTAACTTTTTAACCATGTGGTCAACAAATTAAATTTCTGGGCTTTTTATGGTTTAATGACTCATTCAACACACATGCTGGCCTCAGTTTCGGCCTGGCAAAATCGTCTGCCATTTTGATTTTGTATGGCCTCACATATTTTAGGTGATCTTCGCTTAGAAAGAATTAGAATTTGGTTTAGATAATCTCATCCAATCTTATCTAATCCCAATCCTCATGAAAGTTTTCAATTAGATGTTTGGTTCCATCGGAGACAAATATGTGACCCCTGCTGGCAAAAGGAGTCGGAATGCGTACGGGCAAATTTCAAGCTACAAGCAATACTATTTCAATAATTTTGGTCGAAATCGAAGTTCACTCACAAATATGAGTTCATTAATCCCTCATCTAGCGATCCCAATGTTCCAAAGAGCAATTAAAAGTCTAAAAGTATCTTTATTTGTACGTTTTCTGAGAGGAGTACCTTTCCTTTCACCGTGAAAAATGCCAATTTTCTCTGCTTGCTTCTCAATGACTGGCACTTCCCTCAGCACAATTTTGGTACAGTTGTAAAAGGCAGCATTCCAACTCAAATATTCTTGGCGAATTCTCGATGGCATGAGTCTGAACCAATGAAATGTGATTTTCTAACTCTCAATGCTGATGTAAACACTCTTGCCATTTGCATTAACACGCATACACGCAATCCCGATACACAGATTTACAGTATTTCAAAAAATCTGTCTTGTAAGTATTCACGCAAACTTTATCTGTTATGTCTTAATAGTGAACGTTTGGTAACTTTTGAGGAAGAAAATATTTGATGTGTAACATATTATTGATCTGTTTGGTATTGTAGGTCTTATAGGGTGTCTGTTAATGTTAATCGAACAATTGTGAAGTCATGGGGAAAAAAGTTGATTATATATTTTTCCTATAGATAAGAATTTTGACTCAGTTTGTGCCAAATTTGGTGGTATTGCCAGGGATTTTAAGGTATAGTTGCTAGGCGATTATGTTTTGAAACCTTCAGAAAACTTTAACTTGTTTTTTTCTCAAAATTGACTTGACTCTATCAACTTCAAACAGATGCTCAAAGGTGTCACCAGAGCTTCATTTATACTTCGGGCATGTTTATTTAGCTTCTCAGGCAGAGCTTGGCCCATAACAGCTTTCAAATTTTTGCCAAGACAGACCACATAAGATCATTAAAAAAATAGTTTTCGAAGAAAGACTTTTGATAAAAGGCAAGTGAGGGAGACACGTCTCAGTATGCAATTTAAAGGCAAAAGAATAAATCTTGGGGGGCATATTGAGTCTCACAGTGCAGAAGTGTGAAATGTTTGCAGGGTGAGTGAAGAAGAAAACACGTACAGTAAATGGGTCGGTCAGACAATAGAGTGAATGAAAGTATGTGAATAGATTTAATTTGTCCTTATAGTGTCCTCTCAGAAAATATTCTCATCTTCAGATTATCAGACTTTGCTGTCTTTCTAGGCCTCAACAAGGATGGTGTCATCAATTCTTTTTAATTAAATATATTTAACTTTTTAACATTAATTAATTCTGACTTTTGGACAATAAGGTATTTTCAAAACAAACCATAATTATGTCAAATTTTATTGCGTATCATAGCTTGTGGTAAATATAGTGTGGATTTCTGGCAAGAATAGACTATTTGGCTCTAACAACCTGATTGCTATCGTTCATTCTCTCGATTAAAACCCCTGATTGAATGTCATACCGTGTTGATCACAGTAATACAACCTGATTGTAATCATGGTTTGGCTCTGTGTGAATAATCAACTGTATTCATGCAAAACCCACAGAGAGGGCTTTTTAACACCAGCAC
The DNA here is from genome assembly GCA_037194245.1 of Opsariichthys bidens. Lineage (NCBI taxonomy): Eukaryota > Metazoa > Chordata > Actinopteri > Cypriniformes > Xenocyprididae > Opsariichthys > Opsariichthys bidens. The sequence goes on along the minus strand of CM074290.1, from coordinate 14,230,977 downwards.
TTGAGGGAGATTTGGTTGTACATCTTTAAAATTCCAGTGGGCAACCTGTCGGCCAGGTTTCGGCAATCAACAAAAGGTTTTGTTTTTTTGCAATTAGAGCCATCCGATGTTTCAGTGCAGTCGTGTTGACTTGCATCAAGGGACGGATGGATTGACGGATGACATCTATGATTGTCCTTTATGGATCTTTAACGTGTCAATTATTTTCCTCGATAATGGCCTCATCTTCGTCCCGTTGATGAAGCGTGTCTGGCGAAACAAACCTGTTTTTTTTGAAGAGGGAATAAGCTGTCGCTACAGAGACTCTGCAATGCTGATGACCTAAATAGAGGGTGGGAAACGAGAAGCAGAAAGAGAGAGAGAGAGAGGGAGAGAGAGAGAGAGGGGGGGGGGATGGAAAGGAACAGCAATTAACTGAATACTTAACATTTTTGCATTATGATTGCACTGTATAAGGTCGAGAAATAACAAGACCTCAATGTAAATTGGAAATTCTTTTGTCACCAGCCAATCAAAATCATTTGGATGTCATACAGCAGCATAGATGGTTATATTAGTATTTTTGTGGATTATTTCGCCTTAAGCTTTAGCTCGCACTTTACATGGTCCAATAATTCTGAAGCACAGACAGAAAATTTATTGAATAAATAAATTATATACCCCAACTTTGAGACATCTGGGCCGTTTTCTGTCTTATGAAACAAGCTAAAACTTTTATACACTATCAAATGCTTTCACACTATACCTGAGAGAGTATAAGGAGGAGAAGATGGACCGTACATAGAAAAATGAATGGGAGAAATATCTCCATATAGCTGCTATAGTAATTAAAGTCCCACCTTAAAAGAGCAAATCGTCTTTTTATAGAGGCCTCGCCTGCTTTTTATGATTCTAAAATGTTCATGTTACATTTTTTAGCACAATTTGAGCAAAAAAAGCCAAATTTGTGATACAGTTTTTAGATTCTAATTCCAATTTGACATATGACATAGACTTGGCATAACATGGCATTTTGTGCCATTCTTACACAACGAATTTCTTCTAAAACTATAATATGAGAATCTGCATGTATGAATACAACATAAATTGAAATAACACAGATAATGTGAATTCAGGGCTTTGAACTTTGCTTATGGGAAAAGCCTCCCAAAAATACCTGTAAATAATCAAACATTGTTCTGAATCAAAATTCTGAATAATGCTGAAAAAGTTAGTCCTGACAAATAATGAATGGCTTTTTGTCTGTAGATTTGATGAGCTGTTGTCATAGAGATGTTTTACATGGTACACGTAGTTAGGAACACAGTTGTTGGATAGTCTGCAGATATTCCAGACACTCATAAATAAAGATAATGTGCTATTTTGGTGACCAAATGGGAGAACATCTGGTGGAACAGAAACACATTAATTCTTTTAAAAATAATCTAATACAATACAGATTTCTAAATGAGTCTTCACAGAGCATTTAAAACGCAGCATCTGTTTAGAGTGCAGAACCGTAAACTAGAAATACAGCAACATTTCTGGGTTAATGATAACATATCACAAAGAAATGTAGGTTAGAGGATCAGATAGAGTCCAACGACCCTCATCTAAACAACCACAATACACGAGAAGTGAACAGAACAACTATTATTAAATTATCTCTGCAGGCTTATTTAATGTTGAACAGTAAGATATTTTAAAACAGGAATAGATAAATGGCCTTTAGAGTGTGTAGAATGAGCATATGCTGAGATTAATGAACCTTGTTAAAAGGAGAAATCAAAACAATCTGAAACAGAACATACTTGCCATTTTATATCCACTAGTTTTTAAGGGTACGGTGAGCCCTATGAGTCACAATATCTCTCTGCTACTTGAACATCATTTGATTTTATGCGCTCAATTTACTTACAGTAATCCTAAGATAAACGGCTAGCCTATTAACGGCACTGAAGTCCCAAGCAGCAGTTTTTCCAAACGTAAATCTACTTTCTTGTGGTGCTGCGTTAGCACTTTACTGACTGCGCACTTAAATATTTACCTGTTTATTCCTGGAGCATATATAAGAGGCCTTCACAATCACAAAACTGTGAAAATTGGATTAAAATGGCTGATAACAGAAAATACAATTCTAAATAAATTATAAGTAAAACACTAAAAACTAAAATCAGTCATTTTAAAAACGAGTTTGCATGATAATGTATAGAATAAAAAAGGATACAAATCTTCATTCTGAGATTTGTTATTCGATTATTCCTGTTTTTAAAGATTAACTTCAAGTGTTAGGGGCTGTTTACAAGACAACTCAGAACTAAAAACGTGAAACCTTTTGTGCTTTGGCTGTTCATTTACACGACAACAGCGTTTCGAGGGCCTGAAAATGCAAACTTTTGAAAATGGGATTCAAAGTGCATGTTTTTGAAAAGTATACCATTATCGTCTTCTGCTTGGGCCACTTCCCAGTCTCATCCCATTTCCCAGTATCACCCAATATTGTATACGTGTGCTTTTACTTTTTTTCAGGCCATCATTCTCAAAGGGTTCTCGTCTGGGACAATTCGATTGTCCCTACTATTCTTTGGATAAAACCCTCAAGAGTACACTATTTCAAGGACTGGACAGGCTGTTTTGACATAAATATCAAACATAGAGGCTTGTTGAGGGTCTGTATTAAAGCAGTGTTGGGTCACTCATGGGATTTACCCATAATCCAGCCCAGACTGAGAATGACAGAAAATCACTGTAATCCGACAGCAACATGGCTAGGCTTAGAAAATGGTCTTAAGTGGCCTCTCTTCTTTTCTTTTAGAGCTGACAAAATGGCTGTAAGAAACACAATCAAATTGTTCCCGCGGGCCCTGACATGCCGCCACGTGTGATTTGACCCAGGCTGCACATGTAATTGCTTTTAAAGGAAAAACCAGTAGGTTTTGAATGAACATTTTATGTGTACATCATGAGGGTAAAATGCAATTAATTCAAGCCTAAAAAAATCAAGATGCATGTTTTTTAGAGTCTGCAGGGATTGCGGTTGTCAATCGCTCTCTAATCACTCGAAACGTATCCTGTGGCACGTTCACACAGGCTTTGACATTAAGTGGATCAACTTCCTCCCCATCAAAAGAGCAGCAGAGAAAGCCGCCACGATCCTCCAATTACCGCCAGGCTGCCATCCTGTTCCGTGCGTCAGTTTCAGGGGGTTATTTTAACCTCTGCTCCAGCTCATGTCCTCAGGCCTGGCGCCCTTTCAAAAACAGTCCCGCTCTGCATGAATGTGACAAACAGTGACAGCTCTGCAGTGCTAGGACTGTTTAGGTGTCTTTGCCATGCATACACATGGCCGAATGCAAACACAAACAGCTGTGCCTGACAGACAGGCAAGCAACGGCGCCTCTGCATTATCGACTGGGACAAACAACGTCCTCTCCACCCCTTTGCCAGCTCTGACCTCACATCTCTTAGCCCATGTTAGGGCTGGCATCAATCTCATACGCAAAGTGTTTAGAGAATGAGGTCAAGCATCAAGACATGAACGCCATGTCTCAAATCCAGCTGTCGGATCTGTCGTCTTTTACTCATCAACATGGGCGCACACATCAATGGAAATCTTTTCACATTTTAAGTCTTATGAATAAGTCTGAATATAAACCATTATGCATTTAAGAAAGTGCGTCTTAAGGAATAGTTGATCCAAAAATGACAAATGTTATTTACTCACCCACATGTTTCAATGTGCAGTTATTTTTGCTATAAAACACAAAAATAGTGCATTAGTATCAGGGATTTATCAGTGATTCTTTCTGAAGGATGCATTGTTACACATGTAGATGTGTATAAGAGTCACTGAGTCATTCACTCAAATGATTTGTTCAATACTGATTCATTCCAGAACTAAACAACTGAGGCATCCAAAATTGCATACTTCCATACTGTATAGTAGGCAAAAAACAGTATGCCCGAATTCACAGTATTAATAAAAAGTAGGGAAAAAGTACCCATATGACCTACTTCTTCTGGTGCGATTCTGAAGTGTGCATATGATGGACACTTTACCGTCCTATGAGGCTGTAACACAGTTCTTAAGAACGGGAAGAAGGAGGCAGGAACCAGCGAACGTTCTCTCGCGTCACTGGCCTAACGGCTCTCGCCCGCCCTGCTCGTCACAGGCCGGGGGGTACCCACGAGACTGTGCTTACTCCCCCCCGGGGGCCAGTCTTGGCGGCCGCAGCACCTGGGGCTAAGGACAGACGAGCCGAGAGAAAAGGAGACGGAAGCACAAGGAGCGACAAAGACGAGATAGTGGAGAGAGGAAAAAAAAAAAAAAAAAATCTTGTACCGGTTCCCAGACGCACTGCCGCTCAGTCCTCAGCCGGCAGCGAGTCCGCCGTTCCCTGCTCCTCCCCATCATGGCAGCAGGCTCCAGCCCACGGCGAACGGCGGCGACTCCTCCGCTCCCTCCTGGACGGCAGCCATCCCACCTAAATTCCAGGCCTGGTCCTATCTCGTCCTTCACTGTCGTCGCTCCTCTTTTATGCTTCCGGAGCTCCTCCGTGAGAGATACGAGACCGGTGCGCCGAGCAGGTGAAGCTCATTATCTCTCGTGTCACAGGCCTCACCCGCCCTGCTCGTCACAGAGGCCACTAGAGAGGATTTGTGAATGGCAGTGAAGCGACATAACTGATGCTGGAAGGTCACATGATAATGACAACATGGGCAAATGTAATACTTATATATAGTGCTTAAATACTTAAATATAGTGGTCTTGAAGTAATTAAAAAATAAGTACCTATTCAAGAAAGTATGCGATTTCAGACGCAATCACAGTTTTGAAGGGAGTCATTGAATTATTCACTCAAACAATTCATTCATAATCACTGATTAAATCAATACTGTGTGAGATGCAAAACGGTTCATTCTGTATTTGTAGATATGTTTGTTTGCCAGAGAGAAGACAGACAAAGTACTGTGTCTAAAATATAAGTTTCTTAAGAATTATTATAATTGTTTATTAGTTAACGGTTGTATAATAGCAAAATCACAAACAAGTGGTATTTGAAGTGTGTTTCAAGGAAAAAATAACAATAAGTAAATAATGAACTGTGAAGGGTAACACCTACAAAATCCCATAAGGCACCATTTCAGCCTCTCATTTTCTGCCCCGTTTCCTGAATTCAGCAATATTTGAGGGCTTACGAAAACGGAACCCTATAAAGGGCTGTGGTGCTTAAACATAAAGCTATGCTATAGCTTTATCACCCCCAGGGGGTTTTTATAGAACGCAATTTCTAAAAATCGTTGCTATTAATGACATAGCTCTTAGTCTCGTTTATGGCTCTTGAAGCATGATTACAAGGCATTTTCTCGTGGATCAAAGCCTTGGAGCAAATCAATGAGAATCAATTCAACCCCTCCTTTCCCCAGCATTCAACTTTTTACAGACAATTAATTCCACAGATGGCAAATCACTACAGAGGCACTTAGCATTCTCCGCTCACATCGACTTCCCTTTAAGATTACAGTATTCTATGACACCGAATCTTTGAAAAACCACAGGGAGCAAAAAGGCTTCTCCCGTTTAACCCGTAGCCATAGAATAAGAGGAAGCAAAAACCAAAACTGTTAATTGATCCAAAACATTTTAAAATCAGAGCCTCTTAGGTCTTTGCCTGTCAAAGAACAAGAGATTTTAAATAAACAATGTCAGTCGTGAAGCAAAATTATGATCAATCTGAGCCTCACCTAAGGTGCCCGGGCTCTAGTTAATATTGCAGTTGTGTCTTTCCTTTCCTGGAAAGCACAAGACAAAACTTGAATACGAACTAGAAGGGTTCTGATGTGAAGGGCTAGAGGAGAAATCGAGGACAAGCCAGTCAGCTTCTTGAAATGCAACCCTCATGATTATTTTCTGAGGCAGCCGCACGGATTGTATCCCTTAGTACACTGGCTCTCTGTGTGGAAGACCTTTATCTGGGCTGATGTACTGAGTCTGTGCCGCTTGTTTACACATTCAAGGCCTTGTGTTTGCCCGCACACTGTGAGGAAAGTTCCACTCCATTAATCTGTGTAGACTGACATAAGCGTCAACTGGCTTCTTGTTGAAATTCAAATGAGCCTTGAGCAACTCTGAACATCAGGGGCGGCGAAAACAATGGAAATGGGAGGTTTGCAGCCATCGATCTGAATAAAAGAAAGGGTTGAGAAAAGAAAAATATTGGAAAAATGTCACCTTTTATCAGAATGACTTCATGAAGTTCTCTCTAAATGATTTAGTGTTGGCAATTAGCATTGTACTAGTCCACATAGAAAAACAGAAAATGAAATGTGAAATATTTCAAGCTGTATTATAGCGGCATATCTGGATTCATTTTTAACGAAAAAGTGCATTTGATGACTGCATGTCATTTTCAAAAAATGCATGTTCAAGTGCAGCATGAAATCTTTTGAAAAGGCTCCCAACAAAGCTGCATTCCAGGAAAATTATGTTTTCATGCTCCCTCTCTCTTTTTTTTTTTTTTTTTTTTTTGAATGTGGTGCAACTGTGCACAGCAAATTACTCACATTATTCCCACTTGTATGTTTTTACCTTTCAGGTGAGAAGGATTTGGCTTCAAAATCAATAATAATTTAGCCTAGTGAAAAGAAATCCTATCTGCTTCTAACTGAAGCCTAAGCACATTTAGTGCCGGCTATATGGTCGAGTAATGGAGAGATTCCTGGTGGTTATAGAAATGTTGAATACAATCTCAATGCTTCAAGAAGATGAGTCTCTTGAGATACTCACAGCTTCACATTGCTTATATCTTATTCAGGACTGCAAATTCAAAAACGCCTTCGGAACACATTTCCATTCACTTCTCCTGCGGCCATGTTTACAATGAAAGTGCTGCGCTGGCTCTCGGGCGGTCTCCGAGGGATTTTACAGAATTTCACTTCATGTTCATACACCAAGAAATGGTATTCGAGCTGGAGGCACACGTCAACAACAATAAACAGCCATGCGTCGCTGTTGTATCTTCAAAGCAATGCATGTGCTAGCTCTGCATTGTCCATTTGCCGCATTGCCTTCCCGATAGACTCTGGCTACTCTGGAACTTAATTATCCTTGGTGGATGGCGAGCATATCCTCTTTCTTTTTTGATGCTTAACAGTGGGACGATTTGCATGGGCAATAATTTACGTGGTCATTTGGGAGACTAAATTTCCAATCCAATTTGCTTTATCTGCTCGTTTGTTCTCCTCTTTTGCAGTGTTTTGTTTAGGGACACGCTGAAGAGATACGGCCTGAATTGTTGCAGTTCGTGATTAATGTGGCCTATCAAAGTGTTAATTGAAGCGAAATTGGACTGTGCTGCTTGTGTTTGGATTATCTGTTTGCATAGAGTTGGTTTTTTAATTTAATCTTTTTTTAATTTGAGTCTGAAGCTCTCTGAAATCAATCTGTGTGATTACAATTAATCAAAATTTTGTGATTTATGTGTTAACAGAGCTTTTTATTCAGGGTTAGAATGATAACCAGATTCCATGTAACGACAATGGAAGCTTTTAGTTATTTACTAATTTTTTGGCTTGTTAATTATGCTTTAGCTATCAATAAGGCTGCGTTTACACTGCAAGTCTTAATGCACAGATCTGGTTTGGTCTTTTGACCATATCCATTTCCCCCCCCACCTGTTTACATTTGTTTCACTTTAGACATGACTGGTATCCAATATCTGTTTACACATTAATCGCTGCTCAAAATTATTCTGTTGCTTATGGCTTTACAATGCGACATGGTTGACCCTCAGGTTTTGGATGGCCTCATTAAAATTATTTTATGATTCACATTGGGTGGCCATGATTATGTGCCGGCATGGATAAGTTAAAAGCTGTCATGGATGTATTTGGATACATAGATAAATTTCTCATCTATAAAGTTTCCACCTCAATATAACAAATGTGAGTTTGTGTGAGTATGTCTGCTAATAGGACATAATACGACATCAATAAGCCAATGTCTTGTGGTGGCTTGGAATTCCAAGTGGAATCGAATGTACGTGTGTGGGACCTCGTGTGGATTTTTGTGTTACAAATTCTGATCTGTATGGAAGCTTGTTTCCGCCACTGAATAAAAAAAATTTTTCTCGTAATTGCGTGATATAAAAATCACAATTGCAAGTTATATAAAGGTCAGAATTTTGTAATAAAATGTCGTAATTGCGAGTTAGAAAGTCAGAATTGCATGATATATAGTTGCAATTGAATCTTGCAATTTCTGAAAAAAAGTATTTTTTCCCTCATTTTTGGACTTCATAACTCGCAATTGTGAGTTCATATCTCGAGATATAAACTTGCAATTGTGAGAAAAAAAGTCATAATTCTAACTTTATTTCTGGCAATTGCGACATTTATGCTATTCTGACTTTATAACAAACAAAGTCAGAACTGCGAGATAAAAAGTCGCAAATATCTTTCATTTTTTTAATCTGTAGCGAAAACAAGCTTCCAGATAGAGTTAAGTAATCGGATTAATTTAAGTAACGCATGTGTTAAGTAACACATTCATTTTTAAATTTTTACTCATCTCACTTCCAAGAAAACTTTCAGTATTCCTCAAAATAAATAAAAACAGTGAAATGCAATCTCAAACCTGTAATCAACTGTATTAAATTACACAAATATACTTTATCTCACTTGTATTAACAATGTCTTTGCTGCTGACCTTCAACGATCTAATTCAACCCTACTAATAAGCAAAAATTACTTTAGATTAGATTTAGAAATAAGAGTGTTGAGCTTCCTTCTCCTGTATCCTATTCTTCTTAAATCAGCACAAGGTTTCTGGTTTGTTTGAGCTGTGCCCTCTACTGTACATGCATAAATATACTTTTTCCTTCAGCTTGAGGCTTTTTCATTTAACTTTTGGTATAAAAGGCCTTAACATTTGCCAAAAATAGAACTTTTTTTTGTTGTTATTACAAAACAAACAAGCAAGCCCAGCCAAGGTTAGAAAATGTAATGAAAAAGTAATGTAACACATTACTTTTCATAAAAAGCAACTAAGTAATGCAATCAGTTACTTTTTATGCAGTAACGCAATATTAAAATGCATTACTTTTAAAAGTAACTTTTAACAAAAAAGGAAAAAGTAGATTCCACCTGAGGCTTGTTGTGCAACTGGAAAAGTCACAGAAAAATCATGGATTTTTAAAAACGCCCAAGTCATTCATAGGTCATTCTTCTTTTCATTCTTGTCCTTGAGATAATGCTGCCCACCCACAGTTACCTAAAAAATCCTGTTACCTAAAAAATCCAGAGTCTGCTCAATATGCTCGCTCACCAATAACTGTGGAGTATAACACAGATGGTTCACAGGTAAAATCATCTCATCTGATCCTACTGGAGAGGCAGCATGTAATTATGAGGAAGCTTCCAGGCAGGTCTGTCCCTTCCCCCTTTCCGCGCAGGGGAGAGATAATTACTGGACCTGCTTTTCAAGGGCAAACAGTGAAGAACCGTCACCGGCGATTGAGCTCTACGCATCTAGAGCAAGACAACACAGAGATATTCACCCGGAACTCCCAGTCTGGTCCTCTATTCTCATTAATCCACACATACAGCATTTATCATCGTTAGCATCTCACTCAAGAGCAGGGATCATCCCGTTCTAGCCTTTTCTCTGCCTCCTGAGCGGCGCTTTAGCTCACCATTTCCTTTCCTGAAGGGAAAGTGAGGTTGAGGTTGATTGTACTTATTTCAAATGAAATGTACGTGAATTCATGCTTTTAGTTCAAGGTTAATTGTGCCAGGCAAATAGTTCCAATTTTTGTTGCACATTCTAAGCCTCATTTGCATATAAAGGAGCAGTGTTTGGGCTGAAAAGAATGAAAAAATGTGATAGTGATTTAATTTATATTTGCTAATTTTAGTTCTAAACCACTAAAAGGTTTATGAGCTGTCAAAGTTGTCAAAGTTGTTTTGGACACTATTGACTTTAATTGTATATACAAAAACAGTTTGAACCTTCTTCACATTGTATTCATAATTAAAAAATACATTTCAAACTGAGTCATCCTAAGTGGCCATGTCAGAAACACTGCATTAGAGCCTGAAAGATTTCCAATTAAAAGAACATTTCATCGTTCTCAGGTGGGATGGTTTTGATAGGATGTTTCTAAAAATGTCCGTCTTTTATGCTCGGTTTGACTGCCAAATCCTGGCTCCACGATCCATCACAATGTAATATATCTGCCCTAATCCAGCATAGGCTTTTTGTGTTGTTTCTGTAATCTTCTCCATAGAAAAAACATTAAAGCACTCAAAGCTTGTATGATTCCATAATTCAGTCTGTCCCACAAACTCTGCTGACAGCTAGAAATGCATCTATTTAGGGAACGAGGGAAGGAGAGAGCAAAGAATAAGAGGAGGAAAAGAGAAAAGGATGGCAGTAATTTAAGTAAACTGTAGCACTTAATAAATGAATGGAAAGAGTTCATTCCAATAGAGGGCAAAGTAATTAGAGGAAGGTGATGTATTTTCACTAAACGATCCTTCTAATGTGAAACAATGGGAGTGATGAGATTTTGTGGGGTGAAAAAAGGTGATTTTAATAATGCTTAAATTATTGAATGATGGCTATGTGGACCTCAGAGTGCTGATATATGATTTGAAACCTGTGTTATATACTTATGCCTTTGAATTATGGCTCAGAGAGCGGTTCATACTGTGACTCATTCAAGGAAAATCGAGTTTCTTTTCAGAACTGAAAAACCTGCATGCAAAGCTGGAACCAAGTTAGCTCAGGCAAGCCACAAAGCCACTGGTTTCTAAAAAAATGCATTATGAAAAGAAATACAGTTGGCGACAAATGTTCTAAATGTTTAAGGTGGCTCTAAGAGTTATTTTTATCATGCGGCTGAGCTGCTTGGGGCAGCAGGTAAAGCAGGTTGAGCTTTTTAGAGAAAAAGAGTAATGCAAGAGTCTCTCTCAAGAGACAAAGAAACAGAGGTGAGGGCACTGCAAATGAGAAAAGATCATTATTCTGGGAGCACAAAACTCCATCATGGCTTTGCCTTCATAGTGAATGTATATATGGAAATCCGAAATAGAGTTTGAACTGAGCTTACATTCCATCATTAAGAAAGTCCATTTAAAGGAAATGTCTAACTTTTCATTATGAAATTATGAATGAAAAAGGAATTTTATTAACATGATGATGGCCATATTAAATTGATATGCAAATTGGTAAATCATTAGATTAATGAATTGCTCATTTATTAAATTCACTATGAAGTCTAATTGTAGTGAATGAGGAAACAACCTTGGATAGTATTTATCATATGGTGTCATGAGCTTTGAAATACATGGAAAAATGTGATATATCAGTAGAATAGGACAAAGTGATGCTGTGAATGTTTTAGTGAAATTTAAGTTAAGATTCCTGATTCAATAACAAGAACCACCAAAGAGGTCAACTCATTCTGGGTGGTATTAGCATTTTAAATTAGTTATGATATGATCATACAACCATTTCTTGGCAGAAAGTACTAGTAATTAAAGTCTCCGATTTATGAGTGAGTTATTTGGACTAATTTGTTCAAAAATGCTGAACAATTGTTTATATGAATGAGTCATTGAATCATTTACTTAATCCATTTAAAAACACTGAATAATTCAGGAACTGCGTGTTTCTCCGTTCTGCTGTGGCTTTGTCTGGAAATAGTTTCATTGCTAGTTCTAAAGTGACGTTTTTGAATTGGAGAATCTTTTAAAGCAATGGCAGATCCTGAAAACATAGCTAGGAAATTTGTTTTCGGGAAATTCTTTTTCCTTATTTATATAATTGTTATATAACTGACTGTTGTCAAGATAGATAGACAGATAGATGCTTATTGTCACTTTCTGTATTACTAAACAATGAGAAAAACTATACCATTCTCGGATATACCATTATTAACAATGACCTTGTATGACCTGACACCAGAAAATATTTTTTAACACAAAATCTCCATTAATAGCTCCATCGCTCATGGATCAAACATCTCCGAACGCCCTCAGATCTTATATTCAGTGCACTTATCTGCCATGAAGTCATTACGGTTCTTGTTCTTGTAGCATTAGGGCTGATATGGCTTTTGTAATGACTCTCTTTCAATTAAACAAAGCACAAGAGCAGTGGGCTGAAAAAGTGATTGCTCTCACTTAAAAGCGATTTGCTTGGCATACATCATTATTAGTGGTCCATAAAAGTCATAGAGATTGAAATCTCGGTCACGTCTGAACAAAAATAATATTTCCGATGACTATAATTTATGTGATCTGGGTGTCATGATGGTTGTGTGGGGTTAATTAGCAACAGGAATGAGCCTTCAACTACACTCATCTAGGATGTGTAATTAAGTCTCTCATTTACAGTGCAAACGACCATTCAATCTCCTTTTAATCTTCAATCTCAAATTCAGTGATTCACCAATCATATTTAATAAATACCTAGAAGCTTTTAGACCTAAGAGGCATATAAAGTTACAAAAAGCATGTACATACTCAGACATATTTATGGGGAATTTATTCAGCCTGGGATTTTTGATGGGATTTTCAATGTTACATGGAGGCATCACAATAGCAGGCCTCATCTTGAAGAGAACATTCTGAATGATTCATAACTGCGCTCTTGACCCTGTACTTTTTCACTGACCCATTACAAAATCGTGCCGTCATTTATTGCTGCCAAAAATCTCCACACATACATATCAAAACACAGTCAGGCAATTACTCCTTCGTCAAGGGCTTCGGGCTGTTTAAAATGCTTTCTATGCACCCAAAAAACACACTATGCTAGAAGAAGGGCTGAATGTATTACAAGAGCCCATTAAATATGTCCGGCTCCTTCTTTATCCTCCACACCAAGGACAGATCCAAAATCTTTGAATAGGAACAGGATGATATTCCTGTCCTGAACCCTGAGTGCGTCCTACAGGTAGCCTGGACTTGACATTCTCTGAGCACTAAGCAACAGAATGCCATCTGGATGAACGCCCACACAGACCCTTGGCCTTTCATTTCTGCCAATCAAAAGGGTCCCCTTTAGACCTGTTCCATAAGTAGGTGGAGGAGCCACTCTACAATTCAGGGGAAAGGATTTCAGTTTTTCCTGAGTGTAGGATAACGAACGCACATACTGTAGCATGGAATTTATTTGTTATTTGCTGGTTAGTTTGAAAGTGACTTCAGTATGACTGTGAGCTGATACATCACTACACTAGTATTGACAATAGACTAAGGACCTTTTTAACCACAAAATTTCAGTAATGTGACTGTGCAATTTACCAAAATGTGGGCAGGGGGGTGGGGCTGGGGGTTTCAGTTACAACAGTTGTTAATATAATAAACCTGTGGCAAATATATACTCTACCATAATGAATGCCCAACCACTAAACATAACCTTAATGATGTTATAAGCTCCAGCCCAACAACGGTCTGAGACTGTTGGCCTAGTGCTCTTGTCCTCAACTGCTGTGACGTATGACTTTGCGCTTCCTCAGTTGGTTATTATAGGCTTTGACCTCAAACTGAATGGAACGCCCACTTTTCTACATCCAATCAATTCCCAGCGGGAAAAAACAAGCCAGAACAAGGGTGCGGTCATAAGAGTCAAGTTCCAGTGTAAGGGTGACTTTTGCCCTGATGTATGAAGTAGGTGCATGGCTGGGTAGGTTATTTTTAAAATGTATTTCATTACAGATTACAAAATACATGCTTTAAAAAGTAATTTGTAACATATTTCGTTACATTACTCAAGTTTAGTAACTTAATCTAAATACTTTAGAATACTTTGGAATACTAATAAGTGTGGAACAAACACAAAAAAGGTAATTGCAAGTTTTTGTCTCACAATTCTGACTTTTTCCCTCAGAATTGCATGATATAAAGTTGCAATTGTGAGTTATAAAGTCAGAATTACGTGACGTGCCGGAATAGGGAAGCACAGCGACGGTATTTGCATTAAACAAGGTTTATTAAACGTAGAACAACAGAACTGAGAAACATTGAACACGTCATATACAAACGATCATGGACAAAGAGTGAGGGAAACACAGGGTATTAATACAAAGACAGGGGCACAGGTGAAAGACATGACTAATGATGACGAACAGCTGATGATAATGAACTAATAACGAGACAATGACGAACGGGAAATCAAAACAGAGAACACGTGACAGATGACAGAACTGACGAACGCAAACCAAAGAACACATGACAGGTGACAGGACTAAACTCAAAACATGGAACACGTGCTACACATGACAGGACTAGAACTAAAGACAAGAAACATGAGACTAAGGACAGAACTGGGGAACAGCGAAACAGAATATAAACAGACTGAACTGTAACAGATATAAACTCACAATATTGAGAAAAGTCAGAATTATGAGATATAAACTCACATACTAAATTCCCAATTGCAAGAAAAAAGTTAGTATTGCAAGTTTATATCTCTCAATTCTGACTTTATAACTTGCAATTGTGAGTTTAAATCTCGCAATTCTGAGAAAAAGAAGTCAGAATTGTGAAAAGCCAACCCACAATTGTGAGGGAAAAGAAAACAAATTGTGAGAAAAAGTTGCAGAGACCAGTGAATTATAAAATGACTCACAAACAACTATCACAAAACATGAAAACAGCCGTGGATCATGACAGGACAGCTGAGTTAAGTTGACAGTTGGGCTTTTTTTTTTATAAATACAGTCATTTTGTTGTTTTTCAGGACAGTACTAAATAAAAATAACAACAATTTTATGATCCCTCTTAAAAGTATTAAAATGTTGATGAAACTTAACTCCGCTTTTTCAGACTGTCAGAGTCAGAGAATCACCAGTTGCTGTTTAAATGACATTAAAATTCAAAGTAATCACTTTGGTAATCTAAAATACTTTTCAGATGTAACTATAATCTGATTACCACACATTTAAAATAATAACTGTAATGAAATACAGTTACTCAAATTTTGTATTTTAAACACGTAACTAAGTTACTTGTATTATATTACTCCCCAACCCTGAGTAGGAGTACCATATAAGCTTCGGTGGGAATTGAAAAGTCTAAAAGGAGAAGTTTTAGAGAAAAATGTTGAAGGATTTCGATAGAAGAGGAGCTACGTCCTACATCAGGTCACCCTTCAGTCGGTGCTCGACTGTCTCGTGAACACGCGTACGGCCTTTGCCGGAAGCCAGTGATCATAGTTTATAAAGTTTTAAATATGGATATATTTTCTTACAAAAACCCATCGCTTCAAGTTATCATAACTTCCTGTGACTCATTACTTTGAACCTACCCTCACCCCGTTGCACGTTCTCACATTATTTCACATTTTCTGTTCATCTATTTTAAAACAGAGTCATGCTTAATTTGCGTTTAAGTTTGGCTTCTATGCTTTTCTCATGTGGCTGTTTTCAGTGCTTTCAGTATAATGTGAAATAATACGGTTCTTGTAGCATTAGGGCTGATATGGCTTTTGTAATGGCTCTTTCAATTAAACAAAGCACAAGAGCAGTGGGCTGAAAAAGTGATTGCTCCCACTTAAAAGCGATTTGCTTGGCATACATCATTGTTTGTGGTCCATAAATGTCATAGAGATTGAAATCACGGTCACATCTGAACAAAAATAATATTTCTGATGGCTATAGTTTATGTGATCTGGGTGTCATGATGGTTGTGTGGGGTTAATTAGCAACAGGAATGAGCCTTCACTACACTAGACACTCATCTAGGATGTGTAATTAAGTCTCTCATTTACAGTGCAAACGACCATTCAATCTCCTTTCAATCTTCAATCTCATACTTAATGATTATGCATGACCAATATTAATTTAAAAAAATAAATAAATACTTTTAACCCAGCTTTTATACCTAAGAGGCATATGCAGTTACAAAAAGCATTTACATACCTAGATATATTTATAGGTGATCATGGTATTTTTGATGGGATTTGCAATGTTACATGGAGGCATCACAACAGCAGGGCTTAAAAAGGATATTCTGAATTATTCATAACCATGCACTTGACCCTGTACTTTTCAGTGACCTATTACAAAATTGTGTAGTCATTTATTGCTGCCAAAAATCTCCACACATACATATCAAAACACGATCGGCCAATTACTCTCTCGTCAAGGGCTTCAGGCTGTTTAAAATGCTCTCTGTACGCCGCAAAACCACGGCACACTGTGCTGAAAGGAGGGCAGTATGTATTACAAGAGCCCATTAAATATGTCCAACTTTTCCTTCACACAAACCGAGTCCAAAATCTTCAAGTAGGAAGAGGATGATATTACCGACTTGAGTGTGTCCTACAGGAAGACTTGACATGGTCCACGCCATAAGCAACAAATGCCATCTGGATCGACGGCCACACAAACCCTTGGCCCTTCATTTCTGCCAATCCCCTTAAGAGGAGGAGACGTGCTTCAATTCAGGGGACGGAAATTCAGTTTTTGCAAAAGCAATATGGGAGAAAGGGATTGTGTTCAAAAATGCATAAGTACAGCACATCAAGGGATTCAGCAGCCAATACGAGCTGGACATTGAAATTGTCTCATGACACAGTTGATTACACACAAACTGTTTGTCAGCAATTTTTAGATGAGCTCGCCTACAAAGCTGTCAACTCCCCCGAGGAGATGAAAAACATTGCTTTCTATGAAAGGACAAAACCTTCATACCTTTTTTGTAATAAAAGCAATCATGGGCACAGATATCTATTCATCATTTAAATAATAAGCAGAGCACTACACTAATGACAGAGATATTCAGTATGTTGGTCATTACTTCGACAACAGTGAATGTGAATATTTTGAAATGATGAAAGCACACATTTTAGAGTTTCAAAGGCGGTTGCACTGTTTGTGTGCAAGCATAAGTTTTAAGCAATTGCAAAAATACAATCCACACAAGAGTAAATATCACCATAAATAACATTAGACTAAAGACAAACAGCTATATTCAAGAGTAAAGATTGTATTACGTAATCAATGCTGCAGAAGTTTGTTTATCCAACTTTGCTGAATGTGACAACATCTTTTTTTTTTTTTTTTTGACCTTTCAGGGCATTCAGGAGAAATGACACCCTCTTGTGGTCTGGAAAAATAGGCTGAAGTAGCTAATCATGACTACTTTTTTGTTTTGCCAATAATATGCAGGCCTACATTTTCTAAATGCTCCATGCAGCAAATCTCGCAAGAGAACAACACAATTATATGCAACACTACCCACATTCCTTTCAACATATTTTCAACAACTGTCATATTCACTACCACACCTGTCCATTAAAATCAAACTCTTCTGCTAGAGAAAACAATGAAAATGAAAACTAAAATCAAAGACACTTATTATTGGCAATACTGACAGACCCTCAGCGCTGTTTATTCTCATCGTGGCATGTTCTAAAGTCAGCTAATCTGTTATATGCAGCCTCTGTTCTCAGATCCAGCTAACTGTTGGTGTAATGGAGAGCACCATGGCAGCTCCTGTCTTAATTAGAGTTGGACTTGACGGCCCACTGTTTTCCAGCCCTTACTCTCCCACACAAACTCTTTTCAATTACACAAAATAAAGTCAGCTGTCTCGTCTGGAGGCACTGATCCAAATACAGCAGAGGAACGACCTTGACCATCCGAGAACCAAATGTTCCTGACTCGCGCATGAACCATCAGAGACAACGTTCAGACAGTTCTCATATTCATCAAGTCTGTGTAGGTGAAGTTTGGGTATTAAGCTGGGGAAATTTGGCTTGAAGCCTGACAAGCTTTTTCTGGTCAATAATATAACATGTTAGCTATAATAATATTATTGTAATATAGCATAATGCTTTGATACGCTTCATAAGATTTAAAAAATAAAGGTTCTTTATTGCCATTTATGGTTCCATTAAGAAACTTTACCAACCATGGAACCTTTCTACAGACGGTTTCAATGGCAACAACATAAACAAACGTTTTGTGGCCCAAACTTAACTTCTGATAGACTTCCAAAAAGAATCAATAACAACAGAGTCCCTCTAGAGAAGATTATTTTTGATAACAAGCAAAATGAATAAGTACGTTACAAAAGCGAGCAAGTTAAATCCATGTCTAGCCAGTTGTAACGAAGAGATAACAGAGTGGGATCCAAGTGCAGGTTTATTAAAAAAAACAGAATGGTCGTAACAGGCAGGGTCAAACAGTGGCGAACAGGAATATCGGAGGAAAGCAGGTTCATGGTCAGTAAACAGGCGAGGGGTTGGTATAGGCGGCAGACAAACAACAGTCCAGTAATCCAAAGCAGTGAGTCAAACAGGGTCGGCAGCAAACAAGCAAAAACCGGGACAGACAGGCAGGAAACAGAACCAGGAAAACAAGACACAGGAAATAACACTCAGAACTGACAGGGAGCCTACACTGTAAAAGATTTATCGTCAAATTAACAGAAACTTACTGGCAAAAATTATCAAGTAGTTGCTGTATTTCATTCAACCGTAAAATGACCGTAAAACTAACTACAGTAGTGTTTAAATAATATAGATATAGATAGAATAATAATGGGACATAATGCAACAATAATCAAGACTTTGTAGTTTGGGTTGTGTGAGAATGGTGTTTATATGTGGTGTGGGTGATGAGGTGCAGCTGGTGAGGTAATCAGTGAATGGGTACAGGACTTCTTGGAAATGTAGTCTGTGTGAGTGTGTGTGAGAGAGAGTGTGAGTGTGTGGTGTATAGTCCAAAGTGAAGTGCTCTCTAGAGGTTGTCCCGGGCACTTCAGCTGACGATCGTTACACCAGTATTATTTTAGGTTATGTTCTCATGAAAACTGCAGTGAAAAAGCCGGTTTTAAATTGCTGGTGACTGTGACATCACATACCTTGTAACCAGTCACGTCAACATGCCGCCAGGCTTTAGCATATCATTAAAAGCGAATTAGCTGAAGCCAGGTTATCCTGGTATATTTTTCTGTTGATGTGAAAAATCTTGTGGATTTAGCAATATGGTGGGTGTATGATGAATAATTACGAAGTTATGATGAACTATATGCCTTTTTGTCCGACATGGTGAAAGGGAACATGGTTCGTGTAACATTAGCAACACTAAAGGCTAAATCATATTATTTACACTACATGTGTCCGTTGTTGTAAAGAGCGATACCATTGTGCTGCGTTTACCTTATAAGTTTCCAGAGTGGATCTCTGAGCTGTGTGAGCGAGTGGAGGTGGGGCTAATTTGCATATTCATTGTGTATTAAAAAAAATATTAGGCAAGGGTGTAGTTACATTCAAGCTATTTTAAGGCATGAATAA